>JAQGCA010001055.1:0-20233 GCA_034698945.1 Protaphorura quadriocellata
CAGCACGGGTTGAGATGTCAGGAAACCGCATATGCAAACTTTCTACTGCTTTCACCACTTTCTTTGTGGCCACAGGCGGAGATCGGCAACTTGGTCTTTTATAAACTGCACTACCACACTCGTCATACATATGTAGTATACAATAAATTGCGCTTCGACAATTTCCTTCGTTAAAAAAATATTTGAGAGTCTCTTTCCTATTTGAACGTGTTTTCAGACGAGTGGCAAATATGTTTTGCGAGTTCCTTTGAATTTTTGTTCACCATGATCTATCAGGACAAGCGAACTCAAAATGTTCGATAAAATCTGAAGGGTAATCGCTTACTGTGTGGAAAAAAAAATTCCTTCACAATAAAAAAAAATCTTTGTATACCTTGAAAGGGTATCATAAACTGTAACAATCCTTTGCGAACACTCCTTAAACACCAATTCACTTTCATATAAACTCATTCGACTTCTGGTTTGGACTATTCTGATTAATTAAATTACAGAATTTTGTTGTGATTCTTGTCTCTTGTACCCAACTATAACCTTCTGTAATAAGAAATGTCAGAAAATTCTTGGCTAAAACTTACCAGCATTCGATGCCATTCTGCAAAAAGTGGACGCACGACGAATTGGAAAAAACCTAGAGGAGGAGAATAAAAATGACGGAAATTAACTTTCCAAGTCACCGAACACTATACACACATACGCAAAATCTGTCAGAACTGCGCATTCTTTTCAAACCCGTAAGTATACTGGTGTACCCACTAACTGCAGGTTCTTAACGAATGATATGAATTTCTCTGTATTTTGTTCAATTACAATGATATCAATAGGACAGGATTTTCTTCAGATGCGTGAAGATATGATAAATGGGACTAATAAAAACAGGACAGCTCACTCTTGTTATTGCGTATATTTAGACATGTAAAACAGAGATCTCACATTTATCCGGTTAACAAAGGAA
The DNA here is from genome assembly GCA_034698945.1 of Protaphorura quadriocellata. NCBI lineage: Eukaryota > Metazoa > Arthropoda > Collembola > Poduromorpha > Onychiuridae > Protaphorura > Protaphorura quadriocellata. The sequence goes on from JAQGCA010001055.1 coordinate 953, forward strand.
TCGGGTTAAGCATTTGAGGAACAAGGAAGACAATAATAGTATGTATATAATTGAAAGTACTTGATCACTATTCAAAGCCAAAGCCTTCGGAAATGTATGCTCAATTTATTCCCACCAACATAACATAGTTTAAGTCTCTTCTGGTTTTTCCTCATCTCTGTTTTTTAATTCTCGCATGGTTTCACTTTAAAAGGGGATAATGAATAGAACGTTCACTTTTTTCACCACGAAGTGGGAAAATAAATTAGTACATACTTCAATGCTTTGGGAGTTTGCTCAAGTGTAAATTATTATTATTGCATGAAGCCCCATGAATTCTATCCATGTCCTAATGGAGCAGTTGCAGTCGTAACGAACATAATTTGACACCTCTAGGTTAACTCGTACTATCCAAGCAAAAATGAATTCATTTGAGTTCAACAGAAATTGGTTCATTTCCGTGGCATACGACACTTCTTGTTTGTTAGGGGGTCATGTCGTTACCTAAAGAGAAAATGGTTGTCAAATCTACCTTGAACAGAACTATGAAACCAGTGGTAAAGTTAAAGTGAATCGCGGAGTCGACCGCAATGGGCCTATTGGTGGCTTAGTCGGCATGTTTTCGAATGCTTGGCAGTACTTTATTTTTCCTACATACAAACGTAAAGTGGAAGTGTGGTAAAGGTAAAATGAAAGTGAAAGTTTGGGAAAGGTAAAATGAAAGTGAAGGTTTGGGAAAGGTAAAGTGAAAGTTCTGAGTATTGCAATGTTCTGTCTCGGAAGACACTATATATCTTTGAGTTTAAGGTGTACAGGGTGGTTCAAATTCATTGACCTGACACACCAGCCCAACCGTGTGGTATGCAATAAAAGGTGCGATATAATGTGCAATTCATGAGATGAGGGTAGTAGATTATATACATAAAACCACCATACAAAAGTAGTCTTATGAGTGAGTAAGTAAGGTAGATTACAAACATGACAGTCCACGAAGAAATACATTGTGCAGTGAAACAGACTCAAATCGTCGAGTTGATATTGTAGCATTCAGTCCCGTTACGAGGGAAGGTTTCATAATTGGCCCAACTATTCGGACCGAAACAGGCAAGGATCAACCAGAACATGTTAACCGAGAAAAGCAAGACATATATAACTCTTGCATACCCTACTTAAAAGAAAAATACGGTCTTCGTCACTTGGAAGTGATTGGATTGCTAGTTGGATCGAGGGGAACTATTACCTTTTTTGAAGAATTTTGGCAAAAGTTTAAACTGCCAAAGAAATTGGCTATTATGTTGCCATCATAGCACTGAAAGGATCTTCTCAAATTCTCCAGAACCACTTTACAACTCATCTTGATATACATATATAAAAATAGCTACAACCTTAAAATATCGATAACCTAAAACTTTTTGTAAAAACCTTTTTGTAACGTGTACTGAGTCGAAAGGCTTGCGTTGATGTAACGACAGCGATCAACGTTTAATTAGCGACGATATTTTCTTCTTTAACGTTGAACAAGGAAATTCCTACAGTTTTCGTATCATAATACAGTATAGTCTAGGGAAATGTCCAAGGAAAATCGTAAATTACATATCAATATTTGGTCGATACCCGTGATGGACATGTGCGTCCGGGAGTACTCGAGATAAACATTTTGAGTAAAATCTATAGGAAGTAGTGGTAAAGAATAAAAGCCTTACCAGTCTGAATTTTGGGGACGGATGAGGAATATCTATCGCAAAGAGCTGTGACGGGAAGATTAAGTTGTCTCTCATAATCTCCTTGGCGAAAGAACTCTTCACAAACTTTCATGCTCCATTTTCGTGAGATCTCCCACGGGCGACATGGATTACAAATGTCTGCACACTTTAGAGCGATTTGAAGAACAAAATGACGTACTTCCGATGAGTTCATGTCCAACGTCCCAGTTTCTAAGTAGTTCTAAAACAGAAAACATAAAAAATATCTAAAAATCAGTGCCTGTGGTTTTTCGTTTTCTTAACTCTTCTAGAACTAGGCCCGTAAGACAAAATTTTATCTTCTTTCAATTGTGGGTGTGTAGAGAAAGTAGGGCATGAAAGCATGCTCTTCGGAGAATCCGTTACAATTTCTTTGTAATAATTAAATAATTGCAATTTTTATTACGATAGACGGTGTAATTATTTTTTCATTAATTAATTTCTGGATAATTAAAATTACAGATTGTTAGAAACCGTTACAATAATGAACGAATGAATCTATTTATCTGAAATGCTCAAAAGTCCAGTCCAGTTTTCAGACACACCGGCGGGTTAATGCTTTGGCACAATTACACTCTTTACAAAAATCTTGCATGACAAATTGATATAGAAATGGAGCGGTGGTGCACGCACAGGGATATTCATTATTGACGTTCGCTGGCATAGGAATCTCAGAACTTTACAATCGTCACCTGTTTGTGTGGGTCAGGCATACACCGTAATAAAAATCGATAAGTTGAAATGGTAATCATTCATCATGCAATTTCCTCCCAGTCTTTATTTAATCCTTCGACAACTGATTGGTTTATTCAACGGTCAGACCGATTTCACATATACGTGTTCTTTAAGCCACCGGACAAACTACTCACTACAATAAACCAATAACCAATACTTTCAAGTATCAGAATTACTCATAAATAGTAACCATAAAAATTCCAGTTATTTCCATTTAGCCACCAGGTTATTCAATACATTACCCATGATACAACACACAAATTTCTTTTGTTCTGTCTTGTTCTATCAATTGATTTAGAATATTGAAACATGTAAAGTATCAAGAGTTTGATTTTGGTTTGGAAGCATCCATTGCCAGTTGTTTGTTATAAATACATTTCCAGACTTATCGAGATCGTAAAATCTGGCAAGTAAGTGTATACGATTTTAAAATATCGCATGGACAAATCATGAATTTTATTCAACTAACACAGCGAGTGTTCGGCTGGTTGATCTAATGACAAACAATTTGTACCCAACAACATTCAAAGCATTTCGTGGTGCCAATTAAAGAATGAAGGCATGTTTTGACAGGTGGAGGAAATAGATAAATACCTTCAGTTTGGTGAGGAATTCTTGTTGGCGTGTGATGTCTGTTGCCAACACAAGAGAACGAATTTGTTCTTCAACATCACTAAGCCGATCTGGCCCAAGAATACTGCTCATACCACTCTCATTCAAACATCCCATTGCAGATCTCCAATGATGATTCTCGAGTACTGAGGAATTCTGTTGAGGAAAAGATAAAATAACATTATGACATTTCGGGTTTGTTACTCGAAACGAGCTTTTAGGAAATGTATAATTCCGAGCCGACATTTTTATCGAGACTAAGACGTACTATCAGATGTTAGAAACGATTTTAAGCCATAAAAACTGACATTCTATTAATTTTAGGCAAGTGAGAATTTAGACTGATAACGTTAACTTGGATGCAGCCTCATATTTGGTTTCCTGTGTTACATATTGTACGAAATAAAGTTCTCAAAATAAAAATTGAATATGACATCCCTCACCAGAGACAAACTTTTGTAAAGCCTTCAGAAATTTTCTTTCAGATCTAACGTTGAACTGAAATGGCAAAGTGAATTTTGGCATTTCAAGTAAACTTTCGCCGGAATCAAGGTTTTCTCTATTATACAATGTGAGACAAGAGGTTAAATGTCATTCTCGCTGCAAGTCGCAGCCACATTTCCAACATAATATTCATATTTTTTGTACTGCTCTATTTCCTTTAGTTCGTAATTGTTAAGCCTGGCGCACATTGCTAATAAAGAGAATCCCATTATTTTGTCCGAGTTAGCCAAGGGCTTACTTTTCTTTGGCAAAATTTACGTCTTCGGACACGTTTAGACGTCCTGTGACATTTAGTCACTTCAGCAATTAAAAGAGAAAAGTCTCGATTCACGGGAGTTCTAAAGAGTTATTCGTGTGACTCGGTTAGGACATAGGACATGGCAAATGTTTTTGGCATAATTAATCCACGGAGTTTCAGCAAAGCAAAACTCTCACTCTCAACTCACCCACATTTCCTTCTGAATGTCATTCTTTATTATTTATAATAATGTCATGTCGTCGACACCATTAAATCCTGAAAGGTTGGACAGTCATTCTGCCTTCCCATTTGCGATGTAGATAAAGTTAACCTTCCAAAGCATAAGCATTCACTCTATGAAATATTAAATAGGTATTCCCATTCCAATCCAGCCTCAGTATTGTATGATATAATATGTATGAATTAGGCACTACTTATACAACAGTGCTTATCAGATTTCCACCAAAAACTTGAATCGTTGGGTTTGAGTTGTAAAGAAACATTATAATTTAGTGAGTTTAACTGGAAGGCATACAACCTGGCTTATGTTGATCTTGCTGTTGAACTACTAACGTCGAAATGATTAAAATGATACCATATAAAAGCTATGTTAAGCGAGGGAAAGTATGCATGCGTGCCGTTCGGAAAGATAAGCCAAGAGGGAAAGGCACCGTGTCTAGATTGGTAATACTCATAGTACCCCCGAAAATCTAGGGTTTACTAGAACTAGAACTCTAGAAAACCGGGCCTCTATCTAGGATAGAAAAGCGGGAATCGGACTGGAACTAGATTGACGTCATAGGAATCCACGTGCAGGTGGATTCACTATCCTCAGAGTCCATGAACCTCGCTCTGAGACACAACGTTGCATTGAGGAAGGCATGGCATGGTCATGCAATGTATATGGAGTTTTCTCCTGCCAAAAAGAATACTTTATAAAATATAAATATCGATTTGCTATTGTTCTTGCCCATCAATAACACAAAAATAAGAAGGCTGATCGGCCAGCCTATGCAGTGAACGTGCTAGGAATATTTTTGAATTGTGTTCTCACGTTTCCACGTTAAAAAACTCAGAACTAGTATTTTTCCCCATATGCCTCAATAATTTGATTGCATGTTAGTCCTAGTTTCGTACAGCAGTGGTTTGACCGACTCAACAAATCAAATGAACACGGAAAGGATAGATGCATGAGAATTGTGAATTGAATTGAATAGTGGTATAACGGAATAGAAGTCTATAGTTAAACGCACGCTAGATTTTTTGGCATCCGCCACCGCATGTCGTTTCTCTCACGGTGGATGCAAAAGAAAACCAGCGCCAAGAGGAAGTGGAACTCTTTTCTGTGGGTCAGTCAAACGCCGCAAGTATTTATACGAATCGATTCACTTTTACAAATGGCCACATGTAGTGGTAGCGGTACTTGAATGGACGACGACGATGACGACGGCGGCCAAGTACCACTCCATAATGATAATGTCAAACGGTCACGCCTATCGAATCAACAAAGTACATGGAACGTAAAATTTCTAACAGCCGGGGCTGCGACTTGGAATGAACTCACTCCGTAGTAGTGGAATCGATTCATCAGATCTTACGTGTAACATAAATACTTAGTAAAGAAAAAAAGAGAAATACGTGAGTAAAACTAGATGCCAAATCATGGATTGCCTTGGATACTATTTTAGTGGGTTGAAGTTGAAATGTAACTAAATTATTGCACGCGTCATTCATCCAAGACAATAATTCGTCTACCAGCACTCGTTTACGTTACTCATGGCGTAGCCTTCTTATCATTTGTTCATCTGACACATCTAACAATAGGACTCTTACGTAAGTCAACCGGTAATAGGAAGTAATTCGACGAATTACGTAAGCGAAAGCATGAGTACTGTCGTACGTGGTGGTCAACGGTTATCATCAAATTTGGTTAAATAAGCAAGGCAAATATCGGTCTTTATGTAGAAATTACACCATCGTTTAAGAGGTTTCACTAAATGTTCTGGACAATTTAATTAGTTTCAAACTCAGTAAGCTGGAGTCCAATCATGTGCCTTTTATTAGTCCTGATTAGAGAGTAAAGGTAATTCTGGGGAAGGCCCGGCACAAGGTATAATTGCTAGTACGTAGTTCAACATGTATTATTTTCTCAAACAGTACATTCTGCTGTAGTGTTTTGGTTTGTTGAGAGAACAGAATTTGATTTTGCAAGTGGAGCTGGCTTTTTACTTTTACCCGGTCCCGAAAGGAATCCTTTTATCTTACCTTGTATAAGGCGGCCAAATGATTGGAAGTAGCTATGAGGAAGGGCTGGTTTACACCTGGATGATCCAAATCATGAGTAACGGCTGCTACGATGGCCGAAAAAATCTCTAGTGGGGTTAATTTCTCCAAAATGAGTCTTTCTTGAAGGAAGCAATGCATGGCTTGTGTCACGTCCGCAGCATGAACAGCATTGTGGTAAGGATTTCGCCAATGGTAGCCATCTTCGATTATCGCTGAAAAGAAAACCAAAGGAATTCAGTTGTAGAGAGTTCTAAAGAATCAATCCTCTCAGAAATCTTCAGATCGTGTTCTGTGTTCCCGTTTATGTTATTTCTCATTGTCATTACTCCTGAGGGAACTTAACCGGTTGAACATTATGGAGGCAGAAGTGGATTTGATGCTAAAAGTAATGGAAGGGAAAGATTTCCTAGGCTACTTTGTAGTCATACTCTCATACCCACACTTTGGAGTTCACCCTTTTGCCGTGTTGGCGAAAGGATTTGTATTTCGTTATATATTTTTTATTTAATTCACCTCTGTGATGGGCGATGTACTAGTGAATAGTGAGATTTTCAATGAGGATTTATCCGGTGAATGAGAGCCACTTTCACCATGGTACTCGGCATTACGTAAGCACAAGTAATGACGACGGGTTTGAAATACAATCTTCTTGTTATTATTAAGCTTTTGAAGAACCAACGAAACTTCCTTTTCTTACAGAATGATTGCCAACTTTCTCTCTCTCTCAACGTGTGTCTCTTGTTTTTCTCTTGAGCAGCGTCAATAGAACACGAGCGTATGGTCTGCCAATTCAATTCATTGAGGTATCGCTTAACCCAAAGCAAACAAAAGAAATCTTACAAGTCCTAAGAGGCTTTTCCACGGATCAACTTTCAAACGTAAACAAATAAATACAAAACTTGAGTGGTTTCATAAAACCCAACCACACAAACTGTACTAGCAGCTAGTACCAATACCAGTATCAACTAGGGTTTGTCTCTCAAGTAAAGTGAAGGAAGGATGAGCAAGATCGATGAGGTTTACAGAAGCAGCAGTAGGATAGGCCAACACACTTTAGTACTCGCAATATAGTTTTCATCTCATTTCTCAAGAGAAACTAAAAACATTTTGGATATGTGTATTTGGAGAGAAATCCAAGCTTATTGAAACAGAATTCCTCCTATATTAAAATTGTAGAAGAGAAGTTCGACATTCGACAGCTTTGATTAGTCCTGGTCTGAATTCTACCCGGCCGAATTCCTGGAGTGAAATTACAGACCCGCGTCACCTCAATATTAAGGAGGACAAATTTCTATTCTTTCTGCTTTTTGTTAGATCTGTACCGTACCTCATTGCATTGCATTGCAGGGCAGTGCAGGGCAGGTCGGGGCAGTCATGTTCTTATTGCACTAATTCCCTTTCGGTAATATCCATACGTGTGTGGCGTGAGAAGCACAAGCTACAGTATAAAAATAAGGAATCGTCGTGCGTGGATACCAAGACAGAAAATAAGTTTTGAAGGAGCAATGGGTCTGAACGAATGACTGCACGGCCTAGCGGTAAACGCATCTAGTTGTTCATTAAATCTTCTCCACTGACACACTTGAGTGCACACGCTGATTTCCTAACATCAAAGCCGACTTGGATTGGACCTATACAGAGTTCTAGTTTAAATTCAATCCTATATTGCTCACCAATGGCTTCGTACCGTACCAAAGAACTCGCATAAGACGTCTACCATTTGGTGAAAGTACTACCATCTGACAAACTTTCTTTGACGCCCTGCCGATGCCATGGCATGCCTTGTAGACGAATTCGAAACCATGTACCCCAGTCGTCCCGAACTAAATCGTCGTCACCCGAAATGATGAGAGAGAGTGAGTTTAGACCAATGATAGTAGTAAAACGAAGACTTGAGATCCAGAATCCTGATGAATGAATCAAGAATGAATAATTTATTCGGACTTACTATATATTGGAATAAGAGATTCGGAAGACAAGGGAAAAAATGTTGGTGTATGATTGTCAAACGAGGTAAAGAGAAAGGAAGGTATTGTAATTACGGTCCATCCTCAAATAATGATAATATGTGGTCTACCATCCAGCCCATGCCAAGGAATTCTTCAATGATGACTGGAAACAAATGACTACATTAGAGTAATTTTATGGCATGTCGTTTGTGGGTAATTTGATCTTCTCCAAGGAATTCTTAAATCCCACGCTTCTCATCATTTCAAGTTACACTATTCTCCTACGGCAACCAATCCTAATAAGAATTGACATACGTAGGCAAAGCATTCCCGAAAAATAGTTTCCTACATGGTAAAGAATGAAAGGAGAGAAGAATGAATGGGTAATCCAGACAGGGAAGTGGAAAGGCGAAAGGATGTAATGCTAGTCAGTTCTCGGTCGTCGACCTAATTCTCCAATTCGGTTGGATACTCCATTTCAACTGAATAGGATAGAAATTGTGAATTCAATTTGAGTGAATGGATGGGGAGGGGGGGGGGTGGTGGAGTGTAGAAGGCATTTAGACATTTCACTTTAAAGATTCACTCTTCTGAATGAGGAAGAATGAAAGTAAAGTTTTATAGATATATGTGTACTGTATCTATTGAGTGGAACCAAATATTTTTTTCAAAAAAGTGGTTTGATAAACTTAATGGTACGTCTGGTATGAGAAAATGTGCTAGTGGAGAAAGTAGTGTTGAAGGAGTGTGAACTAACCATCAATGTCTACGATTGACCTGAAGGACGAAGAAGGAAAGGAGTGCTAATTTTTCTTCTTCAAAAAAGGGAGTTGGTGATGAGGGAATTTGAGCTTAATCCATTCCTGGTAAATATGCCGGTTGGGATTTGCGTGCAGGGGGGAAAATGAAGATGTTCCAAAGTTGTTGAGAAAGATTTATTGCAATTTTCAACATTGAAACGCAGTTACTCACCAGGAAATCTTGAGGGTTGTCAGGATATTAGGGAGTGAGGTGAGGAAGTGTCAGGCCGGAACCAACGCGTACCACCATTCCCGAGTGTTTGAAACGTTTATCCTCAACCGAATTAACTTCACACGCCACAACCATTTCACAAAAAGACAATTCTGGTGCAATCTCTCATACAATTCTTACAAAGTGTCGACTACGTATATGGCAGATGTTCTGTTAACCTTGCTGGAGTCAAATGGGGAAATTTCATTGACTCCATTTGCAGCGAACTTGCAGTATTTATTGGAACTCCGCTACCATATGTAATCGCCACATATGTATTTGATTTTGTATGCCGAATATACCATAAACAAAGACACTGAATTCTTTTATAAAATCCAATTAGTTTTCATGTTGAAAAATACAAATAACAACAAGAATAGAATAGGTATGTACGTAGGTCTAAGTTTAATAAAGAATTTGAATAGGTCAGGATATAGAGTCAAGAAAGGGAAGTCGCGATCGGACATAGTAAACTCCAAGTAAGAGCGAAAGGAGATGACGGACGGAATCCAGTAGTAGTCGTCCGTACCGGAGTGATATTTGAGTTCAATTCCACAGTTGATTTGAGAAGGCTGCTTGCGGTTTGCCCTCTCTCCATCTAAAAGTCTAAATTGGCCAATATGAATTCTACGGATACGGCATTAGATTCCGCTCCAACGAGTCTGAATCTACATAATGTACAACCCTGGTTTTGCTCTGTGCACTACTTATATTTCCAACGTTCCAGTTCCAACCGGGCTACGATATCCAACCTCATTCAATATACGTATGATCTCAGCGATTCCAGTTTTTTTACGTCCCACTGAACGCAAATATGTACGTAGCCCTAGACAACCCATGTCTGTTGCGTGCTGAAGGTCTGAGAGCATTCCGTTCCGGAAAATAAAAGATGTGATTTCTAGAAATGTATATATGTGTGTACTTACGTACATTCATCTCCGGAACTATGCCCAAACCCAAGCCTGAGCCTAACATATCTACTTGAACAATTTTAAATCGATATTACATAAATATGAAACGTTGATGAATTGTTCGAAAGCATCTGAAGTATGCTACATGTATGACAGCGATGCCCGATTTGATTTCGAATTCTCTAGTCCACTTGGAGAAATTGAGCGGTCAGCGACCGGGTAGACTTCAAACTGGGTAAATTGGACACTTCTAAATTCCCAATGGAAATCAAATAAAATGAAGGATTTTGGATCGAGTCCATCGTCCTTAGTACAACCTTTGCCCAGGGCAATTGGATAGGACGGTAAGGCGGGCAATATAACATTGTTGGCACGAAACCGGCACTCGATGTCGTAACTTAGGTTAGGTTTTAAACGTAAAACTGATTAGCTTACGGGGGACGGCACTGTATTCTTTCGCATGCCAATACGTACACGTTTCAATCAAAAATGTTTCACATAAGCGTATGCGAAGTGGAATTATCCGAAATATATCTGACTCAAAATTTTGAGAGAAATTCTAGTATATAGGAATTTCTGAGTCGCAATGCTTGCTTGGTCTTATATTGGAAGAATTCGATAAACTGGAAGCCAGTATAATGTAATTCCTAATTGTTGTGGATGTACTCAAAGCGTAGTGTTTGTTGGAGTAGTTTGATAGAGGGAGAGGAAGTGTCGATAGAGAGCAAGTAAACTGTATTGTTTCCCAGTATATATGTTCACGCTCCTCGTTAACACATGGAATTATTACACGGTTGGTCAACTGGTTTATGGAATTTGTGAGGATTTCCTAATTTCACATATCGGACACTAAAATTAAATAAAATTGACACTGTGTTTGTTTAGTGTACCTTACTGCATTCTTGCAAAGCATTTAACAGGAGAACTACAAGTCACGTTAATTATTTCATGCGTGCATTTAACAGATAACGAATACTCCACTTCTTATCAAGTCTGATATACGTATTTAATTAAAATTTTAAATGAGTTATGAGTCATGACACTTACAGAAAAGTTTCCATACGATAACTGGATCCAAATTAAAATGTTCCAGGAGTCCATACGATTTGAACAGGTGAACACATAAGTTAGGAAGTGGACGGCCTGCAAAGGCAACACAAACCGTAATCAGTAAGCATGAATTGATTAGAGAGTTGATGAGAGTGACTATAATATTACTATTGCTATTGCCATACACGTGCAAAAATAAACTCTAGCACGATCAGAACGGCAATGAACGGGGTTATAAAAATAGATGTTTATGTTCCGGCCATGAGTGTACGATTTGCAATAATAGCCTAGTAGGAGGAAACTTGTATTTACTAATAAATTATGAATTAGACACTTCATTCATTGAGAATGTGTGCGAGTACATACTTCGGTAGGTATATGGGGTCTAACTTAAGTAGATAATCGAGCTATCACGATGCCATCAAAATACTAACCGAAACCGTTCCAACACAGTGTGGCTTATAACTTTTGTTCAACGCTGCACACGTGAACCTCGGGTTTTCCAAAGACGGAAATGGTAGAAAATATTTTGCGCAGACTTCTATCACGGATCTAGTGAGCTACCATTCATTGAAGAGATCAGAGACCTAAAAACTTCTCTACTTTTGTACAAGAAGCTCCCCAGTTTCCGTATCAAATTCTATACAAAAATGTGTGAATCAGGTTTTACCCGTAAAGACAAGCTGTAAACTTATTCACATACGCTTGACGGGTCGGCATAACTATAAAGAACTTTTCTTTTACCGGACAGCATCCAACCCTGTGGGAGTGGGGGCCAAAGCTAATGGACCACCCTGTATATTAGCTGGAGTAAGGAATTCTAGATTCGGTTGTCATGCTATATATGTATTAAAGCTTTTCAAGAACTACGCAGTTCGAAGGTCTGGTCTCGTGCCTTTGGAGTGGGCTTTCTGTATAACTCATTGTTAAATTCCCGTTGGGGTTTCTCGAAATTAAAATGATGATAACATTAGTGCAACACTTTCACCAATAAAGTGTCAACTTTATCTTCAAGGGTTGACGAATGAAGTGTCCAATTCCAATTAATTCATTCTCTCAGAGTGTATTAATATGTTACGTAAATAACAGTTTAATAATCTCGTATGTACGTATCCTTGTGGAATTCTAATTGGCACTTGTGTTGTGCTTGTGACAAACTTCAGTGTCCGAATAGTCCGAAAAACACACTAGGAAAGGCTTCATGTTGCGTTCTCCGTTTCTCAATGAATTGATGAAATAAGTGTTCAGGTTAAATTAAATCTCACGTTAGACTATTCGATATACTATATTAGATATCTATACTATCGATATAATATATTTAAATGCGACAAGCGGATTTTAGTGGCGAGCTTGACGGAAATATACCGAAATTAATTGTATGCCAACATGTTGAACACACAAAACCGCTGAAAGCAGAACTTACCTCCCGTCGCATTATCGAGTATGAAGGCGTTAAAACCCCAGTTGTCAATTCTGTCCAAGACAAAATTTGTTTGGTAAGCCGACAAATCATCCGTCAAAGTTGGATCTTTGAATAAATAAGTTCGGACATATTTTCTTCGTCTTCTTCGACGTTGTACAGTCAGGAATGGTCCGACGTGTAATGGACGATTCTCTCGACAATCAAGGGTTTCAAGTAAGAGCCTTTCAGAAGGTGATATGTCCCAACTCCCTTCCAACTCATGCTTCTCTCTGCTTTCCTTCATATCTGAGAATAGAAAAACAATTATATTACTCATCAACTTGAGAGATTGGTATTATTGCTTGCGCATTGATAAGCTACGACTTAATTTATGTGGTCATAATTCTAAAATCATCTTAGTCATCGGCGAACAAATTCCGAATCGATATATCCCCGATAACAAGAAAACATCGCGATATAAATTGGCTAATCTTCCCGGCATCGCTTCAGAATCTGTACAGGGTATGTCATAACCTTGTGAGTCGTACATTTCGTGGACATGCTCTAAATTTATATTTAGCCTAAGGAAACACTACACTAGTTATTACGGAGAGATTTCATTAAAAGGTACCTCTATAAAAAAACCGGTGCGCAATGTCTGTCTGAGAAGTCGAAGGCACGCACCCGGGAGATCATTTTTTGGCTACGACAAACCAGAATAACTAGGTCAAGGTCAAGTTCACGTGTTTATTTATCTCCGCCGGAAGTTTGTTCCTTAAATTTGATTTTAAAGAAATTATACTTTCACGCAGTGACAGGGTTCTAAGAAGAATGTTATGTTAGGTATGTTCTAAGGAGGAAGTTTAGGGGAACGGAACAGTAAGCTACTGCCAACCTTATAAGAAGTGTACACATGTAGAACTTGGAACTTCGGGGTCCAATGTACATGTACTTACAATTTACACGCGTACGATTTAATTCCTAAAAGTGTTGACTCAACACTAAAATGTGCTAAAATCTGGATTGTACTATGAAGCAACTCTAAATCAGCCCAACCGTACAGAATTTACACATTTCCGTCGTCGTGTCCCACATGAGCAGTCATGTAGAATACAAAGAGTCCACTACTTCCTAAAATGTATCACATGACAGTGTAATTTGGAAGTGCACTCTACTTCTTTAGTATGATCCAAGCAATAATAATATTATTATAGCTCATATCACGTATCTCCAAACTGTCACATCAGATTAAAGTCCTCCAGACCTGTCAGACATCATCTCCACTCATCCTCATTACTATTCAACTCAAATTCGCCATTCACAACATTTTCGCATACACACAATTCCACTACTGACACTTCCGTTAGCAGAGAAAAGGTAGGTACGCACATTCAGATCTGGGTTACGAGCATTCCATTTCGTGTCATTATTATTTTGCAAAAGAATGTCAAGCATATACTCCGATTTCTTGCAAGAAGTACACATTTCTACATGATGCAATCCTCCACACTATGCACGCGTATTCGATTATTCAGAGTATTCATACGAGAAACTATTTCAGCTGCATCTCACCGAATTGGCTACAAACGTTTAGAACGATTGGTTGAGTAGCAAAAGCTGATGTAACCAAAGTAAACTTATTGGTCATTTTGGCGGTACAAAAACACAAACACATAAGCAAGTTTCTTGAGAAAAGTCCCGAAGCCATGACAAGCCAGGTTTACGTATTGCGCATATTTGATTTCCTTACATTTTTGTGGCCACTAAAGTGATAAAAAATATACTTCGGCTAGATCAGTTTTTCTACCCAATCAATCGATCAAAACGTTCGTAGCCAATTCGGTGAGGTGCAGCTGAAATAGTTCCCTCGTTAATACTCATCGTTGGTACTAATTATTATGCGTCGGAATCCAATAATACAAAGAAAATGAATTAGCAGAACATTTTATGACTTCCAGTCTCAATGTGATGTATTTAGGAAGTAGTAATAAAAAATCGAGTTTCTATCTAAAATACGATATTTTCAAAAATAGATGTTCTCACTGATAATTCAATGATCCTCACTGATAATTCAGTGATTCATCCTCACTGATAATTCAATGATTCATCCTCACTGATAATTCAATGATTCATCCATGATGTTTATGTTGTGTGAGCTATGGAGTTGATGACTAAATATAATAAAATAAAATACGTATCCAATCCGATCCAATGAATGAGCAGCAGAAAATAATATTATGTAGCTATAGCCTTGAATTGATTTTTATAAAATAGGTTTTTTAACCCCAATTCATCATTCGCGACTTGTTCGCGGAATATTTAATTCAATTTCAGATTGAATGAATCTCCAGCGAGGCCGAACATCAAGAAAGCACGCGGGAAAAGTCTAAATAGGGCGTGAGACTCGCCTTCTGAATGAGAGACCGCGGGCGTGCCATTGAGTTTCTATGCCATGGCGCAGAATCCGAGAAAGAACGGAAAATGCATGGGAGGGAAAGGAAAAGGGAAAGCGAAAGCAAAGGAGAACGTCTGACTCCGAATGCATTAAAGCTCAGAGAAAGCACGTGGAATGAAAACGGAATTGGAACGGTAAATGGAAAAGTCGAAATCCAGCGTTCCTGATCCTGCGAGAGTATTTTGCATTTTTTCCAATTCGCGCAAAAACAGTTTAGGTTAAAATAAGTCTGCCTAATACCCTGTATACAGTACCACTTATAAGTCAACATACGACTTGCAATCATTTTCTACGCCCCATATTTAGAGATAGAAATTTGAAATTTTGCAATGATATAGAAAAAGCGATTTCCAAATGTAGGGGGTGGTTTAATTTTTGAGATTATGAAAAGGTCAAAGGTCAAAAATTTTGACCAAGAAGTACATTTTCAAGTAGGTCACCAATAAATATTTTTTGACCTTTCTAATTTTTATCTGGAGGGTATTCAAAATCTGAACATTTTGACGTATTGTACTCCTCTGTGCGATTCTTTTGGATTTTTAAGAAATATTTCAAAAGTGGAGAAAGGGGTCTAAGGGTTTGAATGCTTATGTCCAAAACCTTAGACCACTTTCTCCACTTTTGCAATATTTCTCAAAAATCCAAAAAAAAATCGCACAGAGGAGTACAATACGTCAAAATGTTCAGATTTTGAAAACCCTCGAAATAGAAATTAGAATGGTCAAAAAAAATTTTTTGGTGACCTACTTGAAAATGTCATTTTTGGGTCAAAATTTTTGACCTTTGACCTTTTCATAATTTAAAAAATTGAACCACCCCCTACATTTGGAAATCGCTTTTTCTATATCATTGCAAAATTTCAAATTTCAATCTCTAAATATGCGGCGTAGAAAATGATTGTAAGTCGTATGTTGACTTATGAGCGGTACTGTAGATATCTTACAAGTTTAGGTTATCAATTTTAAAATTTGAATTGCACGCAAAGGCATGGCAAACTCAAATTTGAATCTTACATTGGGTACAATTGCCAAATCATAATTTCTCCAAGCATTCCGCGCAGTGTAAAATTATTTATTTGTTTTCGGGTAAAAAGCGTAACGATCACTCCAGTAGGAGGAATCAACTGCGCGTGAAATCTTCTTGTTCAGGACATTCAAATCTGCCCATTCTCAGGCTGGTACACCTGCCAAGTTAAGTCAACTTTCGGCACCCCAAAAGTAATCAAGTAATCTTTCCTTAGTTGCAAGACTTTCTTTCATGTTACTTTCCTTTGAGAATTTTTACACTTAAAAGGAAATTCATCTGAAAATACTCGATAAATAGAAAGGAATACCAAATAATTGACTCTCACTGTGAGTGCAACTAGATTTCTCTTGATGAAAGTTCTACATAGAATTCTCTCAAAGAACGTAAGATGATTGAAGTCGGCTAGTTGGCGGACGATTCCTTTGTATTGTGATGGGGAACATCGTCCGGTTTCCAAATTCCACTGTATATAACAATCAATTTTCCTCCCTTTTATGATTCGGCATTGATTTGTTTTCTCAGTGGTCTCTTTTCTCCTTATCTTCGAGATTTCGAATGACAAAACGGACTTTGGTCCTTCCTTCCTTCATCCGAATTATATTGACACAGATGGCAATATGAGACTGTCGCACATGGAAGGGCGGGTGCGAGTGAAGAACTAAAAGTCAATCATGATCAAGAGACGACGAGGATGACGGTGTTGAGAAAATTCGTTTTCTCTTCTGGTTGCCCTCGAAAGACTCGCTTTGAAATGAAATTTGAAGTGTCTCGAACCACTAACCACTCTACTGCTAAGCTTTATACGCATCCCTCTGGTTCACCCAGACTCTTATATTTTCTCGTATCTGCTATTCCAGAATATCGAGTTTAGGGAAGAACTGAAACTGGATTAGCCGCTTTTGAGAGTAGGTAGTCGTACAGATGTAGTTCTCAGAAATTGGTTTGAGCATGGCACGGAAAACAAAAATACTATTTGATTCGATGTACTAATTTGTCATGAGTTTACTACGTAGATACCAGACTCATTCACGGCTAGAATCTTTATTCCAAACTTATGTAATTCAACTTCAGAATCATCCAATCATCTTTCGATTCTATGTCCGGACCTTGTACTCAAGAATGTGCAAAAATTAGAATTTCAGATCTGGCCTTAATAATAATTTGGCTCATTATTTAACAAGCCAGATCTTCAAACAAGTGGGCTTCTTTAAATAATGAAAGACGAACCGACGATCATTGCGTGCTTCTGCATAACTAAAAATAAAAACCAGTGTTCCACAGAACTTTAAAATTAATTGAATTTAAATGAAAAGTGAACACATGAAACGTTAACACGTGCGGTGTGTTCTTAGTGATGTGCGATGTACAGTTCTGGATTAAGAATTTTTATATTGAAATTCAAAGAACGCCGACGTGTAAAATAACAAAATTAATTGCATATTAAGTCTAATGCAAGGCGTATTTTAATTTACATTATGACCAGAACGAAATTCGATCAATATTTGCAGTTGAAAAGTATACTCAATTCAGGAAGGAAAAAAGACAAAATAAAGTTCTATAAGAGTTCCATCGAGCTCAGATACCAGATAGGCTTATCTTGGCTTGAAAAAGATTATGCTGCACCAGTGAGTAATAAAGTAGGAAGGATTCTGGAACTGGTAGAACAGAATATAACTTTTTAGAGAGGAAAAATCAATTTGCTCCTTTCCTGTTCCTGCAGTTCAGTTCTTTCACTCCGTCAAGATACAAATCTCTTTCCAAGTAGCCAACAACTCCAAGGACAGACTAATGAATTACAAAGATGTTCGTTTCGTGAGCGCCTAATGAGTTCCATTCTGCTATTCAGGAAGTTATTGAGAATTTGAGGACTTTGGATAGTTTCCCAATGTGCCTTATTGTGTAAGAAAGGACTTCAAATCGTACTAGACATATGTAAATAAATTAATATGGCGGCTTATTCTACTCATCAAGATCGATTTTACCGTTGATTGCGTAGATACCTTCGGATTCATAACTCTGGCAATAAATTCAGGGCGCAAAATTAATTACCAAATTACTTCGCTTTTAATGAAACCATGAAGTTGAATCAAAATTAATATTCCGACGTTGTCATATACCTACTCACTGTGAAAGGGATTACGGATTCTATGGAATGACAAATTTTTTAGTGCAGGCGGAAATTGCAATCAAGACAGAACTCATTGTCCGTGGACAATAGTACGTACGTACTTCACTTGAAACTGATAATGTAATAGAACCGGTGATAATTAATAGGCTAATTTTGTAAATTAGTCTGTCACGGACAAGAAGAGCTATGTGAGCAACGTATATTGAATGGTAATCTGTTTACCGGTATTCATGCAATTTGTGAATTTGAGACTCCGCACATTCTATTCCACGCCTGTCTGATCTGATAATGTATGGAAATTGGAAAAGGGGCGGTAACTCGATGGTGAGATCGGAGGCGAATAATCCGGAATTTCATCCGGGACAGTAGACCTTATGCCTCACTGAACTGTTGGGTGAGTTTACCAACTTGACAAATGTGCGAGAAGAATCGTGTAAAAAACATTTTTGTATGCAGATTGATAATTTAATCCAACTATTTGCTTCCGTATGTGTGCGTCATATGCAAAGAGTAAAACATTCTATTTGGTGATATGGATGGACGTTTCCTGAATTGTCATTCTCATTCCATTCCACACAGATCGATTTTTAGAGGTGAGAAGAATTACTAGAGCGTGAGGTGAACTCATCTGTGGGAAAGAAAAGTTATGTATGAAGGATTCAGTTCTTCATCAAAAAACAGTTCATTTGACATTCTGATCGGGTAAGACCGTCTCTTACACGAGGTAGAAGAATTCCAGGAGAAAGTAAAAGTAAGTGGAACAGACGATGAGTTTTCACTTCATATGCAGATTAGCAGCTCACCAGACGTAAAAAAAAAGTCAGTCAGAGTCAGTCTGAGCATAAAAAAAGTAAGGAACTCAGTTCATTAATGTCGTTGCTCTCGGTTCAAGCTCTATGTGTCGCACCCTCAATAGTTACGTACCAGGGTAAGGTGAAAGTTTGAAACCGAATGAGGCTCAATGTAGTTCGGGCTAGTTTCTGAGCCTAATAATCACTTCCTGTTTCTTGGACGTAAAATAGGCGACGGATTATTTCCATTAATGAGTTGACTTGCATCTCTTGGCGAATTAGTTTGTAATGCATAATGCAGTGCGAATCGGTAAGGTTATTTTTATAATATCATGTTTATATTATATATATTTGTAATCTATACATATAAAATCCAAGCTCTGTTTGTGTGTGTGTGTGTGTGCGTGTCCGCTATCTCCTCCAAAACGGCTTGACCAAATTCCAAGGTCAATACGTCATTGT
>JAQGCA010001056.1:0-20216 GCA_034698945.1 Protaphorura quadriocellata
TCTGTAGTAGGAAGGAATGCAGTTTCCTAAATATAGTCTTCTTTCGTATTTTGATGAATATTTTAAGGTTTGATCTATGCTCACATCTAAAAGTTTTCCAGATGCATATTGTACTTGCACGTAAGCATTTTAAAGGAGGTATATTTCACAAAATTGTTTTTTCTATGTGCGTATCGCTGTGCTGTCATAGTCAAAGGGTTTCTCGCTATGGGTCCTTACCCTTCATTTTGTATCACACCAAAATGTAAAAGTGTAAAACCATTCAAATGCATATTTTGAGTCATAAAAGTGAATAATTTTTCTAATCTATTATTCCCATCACATCACACTTGGCATAATGTTTATAGGAGTACACATGAGCAGATGTTTTATCCGATTCGGGTATATTGAGCTCAGGCGAAGGCTAGACAGGAGGGGTACCTTTTGATTTTTATTTCACGGTAGATTCGCTGACTCCGAACTCCAACCATTGTTTTGTTTTATGTCGTTTTATCCAATCCAGAGTTTAGACTTCGGTCAATACGAGTAAATCGAGTAATATTCAACTCCAGTTTCATTAATTCAATGCAGTCCACTATCCTTCCATCCTTTCTTTTCAACCTTGGTTAGATAAAATGACTTGCATTCTATGAGTTACCATATTGACTCGGTTCTTGTGATGATTATTGGGTATACATATTTGTTATACCGTTAGATAGTTAATACAAATTCAGATCAGAATATCAGAATATATTATTGTTAAGGTAAACACTTTAAAATTCCGCTCGGCTACCTGTCTACGTGCATTGATTTCATAAAACCATACTTTTTTGTTCAAAGCCATAAAAAAGTTAGTTCCGAGACGCCCTTTTGATAATATTATATTTCGTTTTGCGTAGAAATTGATCAACTGAGATTTCATTTAAATATTCAAATGTATTTACAGTATTTAGACTTCTTCCCTCGGACTTGTGTGCAAAGGAGCAGAACTGCTTTGTGCTTTGTCTTTTTTAACGACCTGTTACAGAATTCGATTAGTTTGATTGAGGGACGAATCTTTTTTCCTTACGATTTGACTCGTAGAGTTAACAGTTGCATATGCCACGATTGACTTAACCTCTAAGTATGTCATATCATGATGTTCATTTACTCGGATTTGCCAGAGTAGCCGTCCTTTTCCTAAATGCAATTTAAATTACTTTCTTATACAATACTCTTTACTCCCTGGAGTGCACAGACTGGGAATTCTCCAACGAACCACGGCCCTCTTTGTAATTACTTTTTGAATTGAGTGAAATGTGAGTAGAAATTCGTGTTCTCCATACATCTGAGATCGGTTTCGGAAGTAATCAAAATTGACTGAAACCTGTGCTAGCTTCTATTCGTTATTTACACAATATAATTAAGTACTGAAGAGTAGATCTGACAAGGCGACTTTTCGGCTCACCTCTGGTCTATCACAATCCGGGACATTAGATTTCACTCTTGGTAATTTGTAATCCAAGAACCTTCTGTTAAAAGTCCTTAATTTCATGTATTTTGTAAATCCGACTCTTTCGGGATTCTCATATCCGCGTCTCTTCACATACAATACTTGGGGAATTGATCACTCGTATCTTTATGGGAATTCTTCAAAAAATATTTTAAAAAGTTCCGATATTTTAGAAGTGATTTTATAGTATGCATGCTTGGTTGGAGTCGTTGTTTAATGGGAAAATTTGAAAATTGAGAATTACTCGAAAGTTGACTCCAACTCCTACTCCTGGTTCTTATTTACCTCAAAATCATTTGTATTCATAATTTATGACTTCCGCGTGAACTGTGAGAACCATATTCTGCCTGATCCCACTCTTGCTAGATAATAGGCAATATTTTCTAGACGTGACGACATTCATATTCACCACACGTTGGTTTATTATCTACCCAATAGTGCAGAAGAGCTCCACCGCTCAAAACCCGTCGTCCTTTCTTTTACTGCTGACTGAGAAAGAATCGATTCCTGTCGAATTCCTTCATACAAATGACTTGAGGAATGGACTTAGGAGAATTACCCGCACGCCAATGGGAAATTCTTTTACATTTTCTCTTGAAATTGTTTCAATTTCCTATGATATTGATGAATATACTAATTTCCTCCTATAATCAATGATTGGTTTATTTCTGTACCTCCGACAAATCTCTCTCTAGTCTCAGCAAACTGCGTCAGTGTTTCGTATAATTAAAATAGAGAATTGCATTTCCTCTGTAGAACTATTCCGTCAAGAGTTGTCGGTAATCAGGTTAACCTTAAGGAA
Organism: Protaphorura quadriocellata; assembly: GCA_034698945.1. Taxonomy (NCBI): domain Eukaryota; kingdom Metazoa; phylum Arthropoda; class Collembola; order Poduromorpha; family Onychiuridae; genus Protaphorura; species Protaphorura quadriocellata. The sequence goes on from JAQGCA010001056.1 coordinate 2,274, forward strand.
TCTTCTATAATCGAACTTGAACTTATTACTCCTCAGCATTTTACTTTTGGTAGGAGGAATTTGTATGGGTTCTACAATGATGACAAATAATGGGGAAACCGAAACGGAGTGGCCTGAGTTTATAATATGATATTATTGGATTTACAGAGTTGAACAAGAACCCTGTTGAAGGATTTTCTGCAGGGCTTGTAGATGATAATGATATTTATCGTTGGGAAGTCTTGATCATTGGACCTCCAGATACAATGTAGTAAGTGCTTAATTAAAAGTTTCATACTTCACACTTTATAGCAACGCTTTCGATTGAGAATTGTCGTCTGAAAATGTTTTTTTTTTGTTTTTTTTTTGTAGTGAGGGTGGATTTTTCAAAGCTACATTGTCCTTCCCACGGGAGTATCCTCTTCGTCCCCCGAAGATGAAGTTTGTAACTGAAATTTGGCACCCGAACAGTAAGTTGATCGTAATTCATTTTTAAATCCGCTTTTAGAGTTCATGATTACAAAAAATGCAATATGTTGGTCAAATTCAATTATTTGCCTTAATTAGTTCGGAGTTCAGACATCTGATCAGATTCTTTTTGTGAGATATCGTGGAATATTTTCAAATCTAACAAATACCTCTAAATATCATTCGGCAATCATTTAAAAATTTTCAATATCTTTGTTGTTGATCATATATGTTCTCTTATGTCTCTACATTTCCTGAATAGGATGTTGATATTGCTTATTAAGTCTTACTTTCTGTATTGGAATAATTTGCTGATAAATGAATTCAATCTTAATTTCTTGTTTTTATAGTCGATAAGAGCGGAGATGTTTGCATTTCCATTCTTCATGAGCCAGGTGATGATAAGTGGGGATACGAAAAAGCATCGGAGAGATGGTTACCAGTTCACACTGTGGAGACAATACTTATATCTGTAATTTCCATGCTCGCAGATCCAAATGATGAAAGTCCCGCTAATGTTGATGCTGCTGTGAGTTTTACTATTATTTTATTGGACTTGTAATTTTATATGTCATCATAATCGTGTCTAATCTTATTTTTTTTCTATTTGACCTTGCAGAAAGAGTGGAGAGAGAACTATGGGGAATTTAAACGAAAAGTTGCCCGCTGTGTACGACGAAGTCAAGAAGAATGTAATTACTAATATTGACATTATACGCCTTCTTTATAATAACCGAACCGCCTTTCCTAGTCTTCCAAATTCATTTTGAACTATGTACATGTTTGCGTGTCGTGTTCTACTTAATTCTAGTAGTTTCTCTAAATTTTTGGATCATTCTGGATCGTGCTTAAAATTCTCTGTAAATGGTCTGATTTGGTTATTTTAAAAAAAGTTCATGTTTGAATGTTCCTTTATTTCGGCTTGATTCGTTTACTTTTTTGGGGTATTTAGTACAAACATTTACGGTCGGGTTTCGTTGTAGATTGTAGACAATTTTCTGCTTCGTACCCGGTTTCTTTTAGATGTTTGGAAATGATACAGAATTAAATTCAGTACTTTTGTCATATTTAGTAATTTATCGTTAATATAATTTCGTTTACCTCAAATTTGACCACCTATTTTTGTCGTAATGGGTTTTGCGAACTCATTATTATTTGAATTTGATTTTATTTATATTCATGTTCCATGGGTGCATGTGTATAGTAGTGTATAGTTAATTAATTTAGTTTGCTGACGTCATACCTAATACGTGGTTTTGGTGGTAGCTTGTCCTCTGTGTTTGCATTTGCCGTCAGCTCGTTTAACTCTAATCACTTGAGTACGCAAAGACACGGCATGATTTCTCTATTGTTTCAGTTTGGTAATTGATGATGAAAGAATATTTACGTAATCATTTTTTACTCGTAAAATGAAAGACTGTCTTAGACTCCGAGTTTGATTCTGAATTCCCCATTACAGTCGATTTATTTTGAATTCTTGCCGATTTCTAATTCCACCTTTTGTATAACTGTATAGCCGGCTTAACTATAATAATAGCTTTCAAATCGATTATTCTTACTTAAACTCCATTATGGGTGGTGTATGCTGGGCTTCTAAACAATAATTTTGTATAATATTACATCATTTGTAAGGCAATGATTGAATTTGGCTTTAAATTGTTATATGAAGAGAGATTTTGGAATATTTGAAATTAACTTTGAACTATGCCTTCATGTATACGCCACTGATTTGAATTTTGAACATCAAATTGAATTCCAAATTTTATTATTTGTTATTTTAGTAGGCTAGGGAATGTTTCATCAGCCGTCCCGTGGAATCGTCGAGCCTTGGGATGAAATCGTGAGGACTCTACATATATTTTTGTGTCTTAACCAATGCTTAACCTTGAGTGCATTGCTTCTTATCTTTCTTTTCTAAATCTTAGCTTTTGGGGAAAAAAGTGAACCCATAGTACCCATTTTAAATTTACTGTCTCAATTTGTAAGTCATTGACAATGATTTGATAAATTGTATTACTTTTATTTCCAGAGCATCTTGAATACCCCGTCTTAAGTATAACCATCGCAGTCAGTCATTTAAAAAATAATTTAGCCGTACCCCCCCATCCTGCCTCACAAGATGAGATCAGAGGAGATCAACTCAGATTCAGATCGTCCTTACAAATTCGTTGTTCGTACATCCAAATCCAATCCAAAACCATAAACCCCCTTTTTGTGAGAGTTCAAACAAATTAGGGTGGTTTTTTCAAACAAATCCCAATGTGGGGGAAAATATTCAACCATTATACTGAAATGGACTGAACTGCTCTCAATTTATACATAACATATAATGATAATACTAAATGATAGTAATAATAGGATTATATAATTAAGTAGGTGACTGATGAGAGTCTGATATGAATTGTGCTGTGCATTTTAAATCGTAAGAACCCCCCTTCCCCATGTGCAAGTGCGTATGAAAATGAAAAAAAAAACTAAGACCAACTAAATTCTCCGACTCCATGTCTGTAAGACACAATTTTGAAAAATTGTACGTGTTGTGCATATATGATGATGTGTAGAGAGATGAATTAACTAATTAGTTCGGATCATTCGCATTAACAAAAAGCGCACGTGTGAGTGTGTGACGACAAAAAATGATTTTATATTAAATGCGGTCTCGAATATAATTATATTAGGCATGATTATGGTCCAGAAAATGTAAAATTGGGTCGGAAAGTAATGTTAAAAATATTCGAAATTGATTGTAGAGTTGTACCGAATAATATTAAATAGGATTTTTGGTAATAGGCCGACTCCGAATACGCTGTTTGGTAATCCAAGCAATCTGTGTTCGGTTTTTGACTGAAAATTCCTTATATTAATTCGGTTACATTCTAGTTCAATCGATAAATTCCATTCAGACAAGCGTGGTTGGGTTTTACCATGTGGTGGTAAACAAAATTGTGTCCGAAATCACTTGTAGTAGTTAATAGTGTAAGGTCATTTATTGACCGCCAAAAACTGACAATGTTTTTAAGTTCTAAGAAGTTCTAATCAATTGTTTTAGTACAATTTTCCCAAGACTAGAGTCACGAGCACTGCATTTATCTATTTACCTCGTCCAGTTCATCACACTTCGTTTTGGTTTTATGAGAATCACTTTAAGACATGAATCCAATTTGTTAAAAAAAATAGACACTTTTAATGAGTTTGGTTGGTGTTGAGCGAAAAATTTCGGCAGAACATCCATTTTCCCCTAAAAATGAAAGTTTATTACAGATTTCTTATTTGCTTTCATTTTATTTCCAATCATGTGGTTATTTGTAAATATTATGCTCAAATGAATAGTATATTGTGCGAATGAAATGTAATTGTTTTGTGACATCGTTTCTGTATTGTCGTGTTGATTATTTGAAAGATCTCAAATTCATCATAATACTAATATGTGTTTTTAGACCATTTAGAGAATTTAGGGAAATTGTGTACATAACGTGAACGGACAATTTAAGTGCCTTCCTACTCAGAGGAAGTTTCAAGAGAATTATTCCCGACTATGCATTTTCAATGAATTATTCTCAAAAAGTGGGATTAGTACACAATGTTTGGTGTTCAAAGTTAGTGTGGAACTTACATCACTGGTATTTTGAAAGTCTTCAAGTTTTTGTATTCAGTTAATTGTGTTTTCGAATTATTACATTTAGAAAAACGCAGCAATTATTTTAATGGCCAAATAAGTTTAATCAGATTTCATAAACGAGCGGCAGGCTAGAGGATTAACTTATTTTCCAAGTAAAAGGTTTCGAAATTTCGCTTCACAACAAACTCCGATAATATTGCGGAAGGTGTCTGGGTTTTATTGATTCAATTTTTAAACGTAAACTGAGCACGAGGTAACTGGATCATTATTGCATTGCATTGAGTTTCCAAAATTAAACCTTGCGTTTGTTTACTGAAAAATACGATATTACTGCTTCAAGTTCAGCGGAGTCTTGAATTGACGTGATGTAGTTTTATTAGATTTTATTGAGATTTTAGTGCATTTAGTTTAAGTAGTGGAATTAATGTAATCACGTACCATTAGAGTTTTAACCTCTGCCTGGATTAAATTTCATCTATAAATTGTGAGATCACATAAATATATTTTAATGGTTAGACAGGGCTGGACGGAAATCCCTTCTGGTCGAGCTTTTGGTTTTTGGAAATATTCTTCCACAAAGACTCACCATTCTCTGAAATTTATCTATGCAAAAATGAACCTTATACCCGCACTGTTTTAATGATATTTGCGACTCACGACATTTGAAACACTTTTTGACACTATATTTTTTTCTGAAAAATTTGGCTTAAGTTAGCTTTGAAATTTAAAAAAAAAAATTACAGAGTCGAAAACTTTTCAAAATTTTGTGGATCGGAAAAATGAGACACAAGAATTTAGGTCTGGGAGTTTGGGACTTGGAAAATTTTCAGTGGTCCATCGTGCAGGGATCGCAACCATCATGTGCGTAATAAGTAAATTTAACACATCACGTCATTTAAGTCAGTTCTCCGTCTCCAATTCAGACGCATTTATTCAATTGTAAATATAAACATTATTATGTTACTTAAATACAAAGTGTAATAATAATCTTAAGGTACAAGGACAATGTTAAATTGGTTATTTTTATTTCCAAACAAACGAAGGAGCATCATTCACCCCTCTGGACTTTTTAACGGACACCTTCTTACCCTAATGATGAGTTACATTTTACACAAGGGCGGATATTCCAAAAGAAATTTGAATTGAAAAACGAATTGTTATGCATTTACTTAATGAGAAGTCGGGAAAAGTTAAGGAGTCCGAATCTGTGACGTGCAATTTTGTGAGTGAATTTTAAGGTGACCCGGCAATGAAATGGGAGTCATGCACCCAGCCAGAACTACGATTAAGTATAAGTCTATTATACGTAATATGATAATGTATGATAATTAAGGAATTACAAAATAAATCGTGGTAACCAATTGTATTGTACCAACTCATCGTCAAAGAGCACTCGTCAACAAATAAAATTATTGACTGAGTCATTAAAATATAATTTGAAATAATAAAGAAAGAACAAAAAATCACTTGAGATGAAACTTTTTCCGTCTGTTGGTCGTCGTAATTTATTTACGTCAAGGATGATTTTTGATGGTCAACAATTAACAGAGTAGGTCCTTACATTTTTATCCTCCTGCTGCATATAAATTTGGTGTGTCGTATCTGGCCACATTGACACGATTATTTGTGCTGAACCAGTACGGATATCCTACTATCGGAGTAAAAATGAGCGGATATCGGCGGTGTCCCTGTTTGAAAGTAATTTCCAAGGTAAAATATATCTGTCCAGGCATTTTGTGGATGCTCTTATCCAATTCTTGTGATAATTCGATTTTAAACAAAAATCTGCTCATCCTTGCGAATAATTTTTTCAAACAAACTTATAATTGTTAAATATTACATTGGTTTACTGATTACTCAAGTCACTTATTTCGTCCTCCACTAGAAGGATACTTTTGAATTTATTCTTCTGTAATCCTATTTCAATACAATCCCTCTATTCGAAATTCATTTAACATTCAGTTTCCAAAGTGTGCGTGTCTGAGTTACCTTCGAATTCATTTGCTTTAAGGAATTGATTTGATATAATACCGTAAATCCCCGATTAGAAACCGGTCCCGAATAGTAACCCGGTCTCCAATACTAACCGGGTCTTTCTCCACCTTTCTCCATGCACTCTTATGGAGAAAGTGGTGAAAGTCTGTGACCTCCGACCTTGTCTGAACAAATACTAACCCGGGTTACTGTTCGGGGATTTACTAATTGTTCTTTCATTCACACAATTTCATTTACTTCGCTGCGAAACAATGGCGGAAAATTTTTACTGAAGTTACACAATTTGAGCCACAACCATATTCTACCATATTCTAAGTGTTATTAAGTTTAATCTACACTTAAATGTCTGACGCCTGGCAAAATCAAGATGGTGGTTGGTACCATCAAATTAATGGGCTTAATGGACAGCATTGATATATTATGACGTTAGAGGGAGTCGATGAGGTGCGACAATTATTTCTATCAGATTCTAATGAAATTCGTAAGGAGAAATTCGGAGAAATGTTGGAAGTAGGATCTTGGAAAAATAAATAATGTGATCCGTTACAGGACAGTTTCTTGATTAAAACGATGGTAATTGGAAGTATATTAGGGTAATACTGAGGGTAACTTCATCACCAAATACTCAAAATTCTCACTTGAAAAATCGGGCCATCTATTAATAATGTATAAGCACCATGGACCCGTATATTCTTAAATTATAGAGCTTTAATTAATAACAAATTTATTATTGTTCATCAATCATTGAGTTTCAGAAATATTTATACAAAGCTAAACTCATACTGATTGAATCAGAAATAATTTCAATTCACCTACAAGTTAAATCTCTGCTGAATACGTAAATTCTCATTTCGGGCAGCTACGCGTATATAGAACTAATTTAATATTTTAATGTATATAGAAACGGAAGGTGAATTTCTATATAATAAGTTCATCAACTCATTGTTTATGTTGCTCCTGTTTGAGAGGGTTTGTAAAGGATGGATTGATTCCAAGTATGTACGGAAGTAGTATTTTACAAACATTCATTCGGTCAGAGTAAAAATCCTTCAATTTTCACCCATTCCAAAAGAGGTATAAGTTTTGGATGATTTTATATAATTTCTACGCAAAAAAGATCGAATACGATGTAATATAATATATTAAATTAGTTTACTCTATAATATAGATATATTCAGTCATTATAGGAGAGAGAGAAGGGTTCATTTCTTGAGAAGTGGTTGACTTTCTCCAACGTATTGATGATGAACATCAGGAGAGGACGTTACCGACGGTTGACCAACTGGGACGGATGGTATCGTAAATATCCTCTCAGTTCCGCCGGGTGAAGTACTCAAAGAAGTAGTTGACGACGTAGTTGTAGGGACCTCACTTCCACTTCTACCACCAGATAGAGCGGAAGAAATCGTGGAAATGATTGGACGAATACCTCCAGTTCTTGGAGGTCCCGTAGAAGGCATAACTTGAAGTGGGATGGAAGTAGCTTCCGCAGGGAGTCGCCCTGGGTCTTCCTCGTTCCCATCGCCACCGCTTGGAATTTTATGGGGGACAGAATATTGAATCAAGGACCGACTTAGACTCCGAAGCAGACTGAACCTCGAAAAGAAAGATCGATTTTGTGTTGTCGATGTCCTGGAACCTGAAGACGTTTCCCCAGTCGGGAATTTGGCCAAAGACCCAGCACTTTCCCTACGAGGTGCTTGATGTGGTTGTCGAGAGGTTTCAGCATCACAAAGGCTTGCTTGTCTTCTAACAGCTGCCTTAGCATTTTTTCGACAAAATAAAGTTGTCGAACCATGTGCGTGTGGAATATGTGAGAGTTGAAGGGATCCAACACGAGGGCGAGCCCTAGGATGAAAATCATCAACACTCCTGGCGACCTTCTTAGATTTTGTACCGAGTCCTCTTTTGGGACTTCCATCCAACTCTGTACTAAATGCTTTCCCGAGATCCTTGACTCTTTTATTACGACTCTCTAAAACTCTCTCCAACATGTCCAGTTCAGCCGGTGAGAGTCGCCCAGAAGATACGACGTCCCGCATCTCTTCAATCTCCCGTTGCAACTCCCGGATTTCACTGACCACCACATTCGGTTCATCTTCGTCCTCTTCTTCCAGGATAATTTCAGCGGCTGCTGCTGCAGCGGCTTTATTTTTATCCTCCATTTTTTCCATTTCCTTTGCCAACATTTGTACTTCCCAATTTTGATTATTGATTTGTACTTCTTCGTCTAGATCAGAATCATCTTGTTCTGGAGGTGGGCCCCCTTCACCCTGACCCCCATCATCACTCCCATCATCATCACTCTCATTCAATGACACGATTCTCTCAGTCACATGGCGGGTAAGCTCAATTTTCTCACTTGGTTCTCCCTCAGAAGAGGATGAGGACTCATACTCTGTCGAAGAGCCCATTTCAACTGCTACAGCGTCTACGTAATTAGATGGGGGTTGTGGGGGTGCAGCTGTGGCAGAGAAGGCCTCCCTGTGAAATTCCAATTGCCAAAGTGGGAATGTTGGAGAAGAGGATATATTTGCAATGTCCCTCCCGGGGTCTCCTAACTCCTCCTCTTCCACACTAATTCCCTGAGCATGTTTGGCACTTGGTAGGTTAATGTAAGAGTCGTCCTCTGGCGGCGAGAACACCTCATCATCCACTTCATCATCGTCATCATCCGCGTCTCTATCATCACGGTTCCCAATCACTGTGTCGATGGAATCTCCACGCCCAAATAGGTATGAAGATGATTGGTGGGGGCGTCGAGAGAGGGGGTGTTCATGGTCAGGATCTTCTTCATCATCGTAATCTTCATCTTCATTATAATCATGATTTGTTGGTTGAAATTCTCCAACTAATCTGTGACGAAGGGATACAGGAAGATGCCCTTGACTCAAATTCTCTAGCTCTTGGATCCTTAGCTGAAGAATAGATATGATTTCATCTCTTTTCCTCACTTCACGCTCCAATGTGCAAAATCTGTCTTGGAACTTGAGCTGCATTTCATCCATTTTAGATTGAATGATATTCTTAATCCCAAGGAACACTCCGCCAATACATTCTTCTTGAGCTACACCGAGACCAAGGTTCCGTCCAATCCTTCCCAGCTCAGCGTGGTCAACCCCTTCGTCCCCATTCTTCATGTTCAGGACCAAGTGCGAAATCCGCGTCTTCATGTTCTGTGCACAAGACAATTATTCTCAAATTAACTTCAGAATTCAACTAATTAATAGAAAATCGTGCTCAAAGTGAATGAAGTCAACTCTTTATATCGTCACCCCCTCTATCAAACATTTCATTTAATGGACATTCGGTTCGACACCTGCCGCCTGCTGGTATTATTGAAACTATTTTCTGACAATTTTGTGAGTTCGATATAGAGAGGTAACGTAATTTGGTTCAATGGTTCCTCTCTTAGCAGCATTATGAGATTAATGTGAACAAAAGCATTGAAAATGTGCTGAACCTTAAAAAAAGCATTTATTTGAAATAAAAAAAATACTGATAGGATAGAGTGGGAAGAAATTAAGGCCCCAATCATAGGATTTAGGAACAGCAGAGATATTCTCAAAAGGATTTTGTCACAAGAGGGAAAAACATGTTTTTAAGGCCGGATTCCGTTGAATCAATTTTGAGTAAAATTAAGAAACTATTCAACAACAACTACAAATGACTCCTTTCCGGTAGTGACATGTAGTGTAGTGTGCCATCGCGCGTCGTCCGTGCATGTCGTCGTCATGAACATTGGACAACTTTTCTATCCTCACCAATTTTCTTGACTTCACATGGCAAACATGAAATCCTTCTATCTGTGTGTCTACTGTGAAAAACGTGAAACTTTCTCCGTCAAACTTTTACTTTGAACTCAATTCTACGTCGCCCAAGACTGTCTCCAGGTTTATCCAGTACCTAGGTACTGGAGAACACAAAGACTTCGTATGTAACGAGGGCTCCTCAACAAGTTATGAGCATTTTGTTCCAAAAAGTGTGCTAAAAAAATTTGTTAATATTCCACTTTTCTGAGAATCACAGCAAGGATTACTTTAAAAAAATGATACTTGGGGAAATGTCCGATATGTTTAAAACTTACTCTCATTAATTGACTGGGTCGCACGCATGAACAAGCCAACAACAAAGGTACGCCTTTGGAATTTTCTCAATTTTTGATATGTTGTAGCAATTGTGATCCTGAACAACATTTGTGAAGGTCCTACCCCCAAAAGTCTAACCGTTTGACCGCTAAAAACGCACAGGTAGGCATGAATGCCGTAAAGTGAAAGCAAAAGTGAAAGTCACTCTATTTATAGCGGCCAAACGGCTAGGCTCTTTGGGGTACGGCCTTCACAAAAGCTGTTCAGGATCACAAGTGCTACAACATCAAAAATCGAAGGAATTCCACCTTTTCCCGTAAGGTTTGTGCCCCCTTCGGACATAAACCTCCAGTCGGATTTCCAAAAATGTATGATTTTGACATACATTGATTTTAGCATATAGTTACATACGGAGTCGCATTGCTTATGGGACAACCCTCATACATGAACTGAGTGTATGGGATGGAAGTTGGTAACAAAGGAGTTGAAGTCGAAGTCGACGGGGGAAATGACTTGCATGATTGCACCAGTTTAGAATAAGAAGTGATTCTCTAGCACCAAATCTCCAACACCACCACCGCTGGATCACATATTATGCATGCAAATCTCACAAAATCCTCGACTTAGTCCTCCTTTTTTTAGTTTTACACCGAGTTCGTGACTATACGTTCAGCTTTGACGACAAATCCATTCATGTATGTGTAAAACTTCAACATCCTTGTTGGAGTAGTGGAGTAACCATATATTCCAAAAATTCATTCCTGTGAACTGCAAACATATCTAATTGCCTAACTAATTATAAGACTTTTTAGGTGGGTGGATTATGTAACCGGATTTCCTTTTCTTTGTCCTATCTGTCAATAATTCAATCCCACCTACCACGCAAGTGAATGACCCATGACTGGATTCGGCATTCTAAACGCAAGATCGTCAAAATTTGAACCAGAATTAATGCTCCACAGATCCAACTCTCGGAAACCATCTAACCTGAGTCAATTACTATACGGAATTCAGACGGAAAAATCATAGCATACAGTCCTTTGTATTATGTTTTGTGGGATGTTGGTTAACACGCAGTGTAGTAGTAAACGCCGAGCGTATAAAAATGAGATCTCGGGTTCGATTCTTACAAGACCCACTTTCTAATATTCGTAAATAGCAGCGTCCGGAGAAGTTCGGAACACCTCTGGAAAAAAGTGAAAGGAAGGAGTTGCATTGATGTGTACGACCCAAGGAAGGTTCAGATTCTAATAGTCTTTCGTGAAGTTCAAAATATTGGAATTCTGTGGATGAATTGTGTTGCTAAAATTTTATGAAGATTGCGGATAAGTAAGATTTAGCTCAATCCAACCATCCTGATATGAGTTTTAAGGTCCAGGACGTTCATAGGATGAATGTGTCTTCGTTCACTTATTTCAAGAGGTGTTCAGTTCCTGTCCGAATAACCGGTTCTATGGTGTACAACGGTACTGTTCCTCAAATACCATGGTTTATTTATCCGAACACGAGGCAATGGTTCCTTGAGAATAAAATTCTGGCTTTTAAACATTCGTAAAAAGAAAAGTCGATTTGTCTAATTCCGTGGTCGTAAAAGTAGATACAAATTGGCCTTAGAACCGAATTCCTTGAGATAGTTAAGGTGACATGAAGACGTTCAAAATTGAAGACGAAAACAGGATAGAAAGATGTTATTCTAGTGAGGAGAACTCTGGTGACCATTCCAGTTGACATTTGTGATGAAATGTTGGTGAGGTCAGCACGTACGACAAGACCTATAATTCAACCAAATTTTATTGAGGGAGAAATGCGTTGAAGAAAAGATCTGTTATTCACATGTTGAAGGAAGATGACGACCCGGGTTTTTTATTTGGCCTCTAGATTTCCTGACTGAATAGAAGAGTCTTAAGTCTATTCATTGGATAGAAGCAATAAAAAAAGACACGGAACGGACCGTCTACATATAAACATACATATTATTATGGAGCTAATAAATCAGCAATTCAAAGCACGTCCATCTCGTCGTCGTCGTATGGAGATTGGAGATCTCATTAGTTCAATTGTCTATCTCACGATTTCTAAATCATGTTCGGCATGGCTGGGTTGAATGTTTTCTATTCCGTCGATGCGATTCAAGGAACATAAAACTTAGAAACTACCTTCCATATCAAATCTACGACCCCTTTTATTAATTAATCTTAGTTGGGAGGACTTCCGCACTAACTCCAGACTCCAGTCCATCGTTTCTCTCCTCATTCATTCCGTCCAAGCACCCTTTTATGACTCAAGTTTTTGAGAGTTGAACCAGACTGGGCTGCTTGGAGATTTGGAGAATCGAATGACCTCATAAAAAGTTGGCAAGAGGCTTATGAAATCCTTCCTTCAGTCAACTTCTCCCAGAAAGCAGGTAACATTTGATAGTCAATAACAATAGACTAGTTCGGAAGGAAAAAAAAATCCAAACCATCATCAAAATCTGACATCTTGGCTTTGTCAGTCAAAAAAGTAGAAGTAGGAAATGCGGGCTGTGAGAGATACACGGTTGTCGTTAAAAGTTACGGACATTCAGTCCCTTGCATATGTACCACCTAAATAGCTTCCTAAGTATATTAACTCAAGTCATAGCCAAAAGTAAGTACCGCCAAGATCATTTACAAGGAAACTACTTTTCATGTGAAAACTTGAACCACTACATAAGCAACAAGAAGTCATGAAAACAAAGATTTTATGAAGATCAATCAGCCTTCAAATTGCTCACGGTTCGTCGACAAAATTTCTGGATATATATTAGCTATGTATTGACATTTTTGTCGAAGATTAAACCGAATGTACCAGGAAAAACGTTTCAAAAACTCCTAGGAGTGAATCAAAATCTTGTTTACCGACAATTGTTTGTTTGTTTCGTTTTTATCTCAGAGTCTTTCCTGCACATTCTAAGCCAGAATCCATTGCGCTGGATTTTGAATATATGGAAAGGGTTTCCTTGTTAGACCTAAACTTATGGACTGGTTATACAAATAAGCTAAATAGTGTGCGCTGGCTGTCACTATGCAGTCAGGTTAAACGAATCGAGATCGAAATCCAAGTTTCTGGTGACATGATTGCTGGGAAGTGAGGATACAAGGAAAGGAGGGAAAATGAAATATATTAAGAAAAGAAAGAACTTACACGTTACCTCTGGTGTGATGTGGACGGGTGGGATTTGCTGGTGATGGTGCTGGTGGGTTGGGAAGGTTGGGGATGTTTTTGGCGTCGTCGTCATTGCCATCTCATCATCACCCTCTTGGGCGTCATTCACTCTCGGCGTCGTTGGCAATAAACTGGAGTCCACTTCTCCTTCTTGAGTCATCGTCTCCGGGGGTTGTTCTCCAGGAGCCGTTGGAGAAATGAGGTTGTCAGGGGAGACGACAGTGACAGCTCGACGTTGAAACGTGACATTTTTAGTGAATTTTCGATGTCGGGCTGCGAAGCCTTCCAGTGTGTGAGCTCTCAAGAGTTGAGGGTCATCCTCTGGGAGTGTGGTTTTAGATTGTTGGTCTGGGGGTTCACCAACTAAACTCCCAACGCCCTCTACCTCTTCTCCAGACACTTCTTCATGTTCTTGAGCCAATCTCTTTAGAATACTCTTCAAATGTCTCCTTTCAGGGGTCTCATTACTCTCCGGGGAAAGAGGGGGGCTTGGCGATGACAAGGAACCTGGCCAAGAAGGGTGTGGAGGTTCTTTGGTATCACCGGTCGCCGAAATGGCTTTTGTGACTGGCACAGGTTCTCTAGATGTCGAAAGGCATGCACTGGTTCCGGCGGTAGCGACAGTGGCACTCGTTCCTCCGGAAGACTTGACAGTTCTCTTCCTCCGAAGTGGTCCTCCACTTACACCTTCCTCAGGTTCACTGGAGGATGAAGAAGACGAAGACAAAGTAGGAAGTCTAATCATTGCTCCCTCATGAGGGTGCTCTGGTTTGACGGGGTCAATTGGTTGTCCATCCAACCTTAAGAGTCTTTGTTGGAGTTGTTGAGTACGGAATTGTTCGGAACTAGATTGAGTCCGACGCCCCATCTGTAAGGAGTGAAGATTTTCAGAATCTGAAGGCAGGGCGTAGGCAGGGACATCACTCGAGCCCTCCGACGTGGATCTTGTCAACATAGTATTCGTAGACTTTGTTGTGAGTAACTCTGCAATCTTTTGTCGCTCATTCAGGATTTTTAATTTCTTAATGAAAGGAAGACGAGAGAATTCTGGTGACAAGTCATCAACAGAGCCGTAAGTTTTGGCATTCTTTTGGAACTGGAGTGCAGATGGACGGTGGTAACCAGACAGAGAAGGATGAGGGGAGCCGTAAGGTGGCGCTGTTGCCGCACTACTACTATCAGCCGAACTCTCATTCGAAGTCCCTCTAGAGTCTGCAGATAGCCTCTGTGCGGGTAGGGCCACAGTTGCAGTCATTGTCGCTGCTGGCTCGCCCTCAGTGGCCTCTATCGACTCATCTTTCCTTGGAGCTGGCCCGCCTTCTATGGAAGCATTTGTTAAGACTACAATCGGTTTCTCAGCTATCGAAATTACTCTACTCGTGGATTCTTCAGTCGCCGGAGTTTTTTTTAGTTCTTCCAGTTTTCCTAAACGATCTTCCTTTTGCTTCAGAAGACGAAGTCTTTGAATGAGTGGGAGCCCTGCTCCGATGACTTCTTTTTCTTGATTCGGTGGAGATTTCTCATATGGTCCTGGGCGCCGATGGTCCGTCGCTGGAAGTTGGACTTGGACACGTTTTGGAAGGCTGGATGGGGACATTTTAGAAATTCCGAACGGGGAAGAAGGATCACCGCTCGTAGCACTTTTATTGTTATCTTTCTCATCACTGAGGACCACGTGGTGCATTCGTTTGAGAACCCCACGTGTCGTCACGGCCCCTGTCCCAAGTATCGGCAGAACTCCCCCGCCAATTGAGGCACGCCCATAATGGTACATACTCACGGAACTCTCTTTCCTTCTTGCCGTCATGGATGATGGTTCTTTCCCACATGATTCTGGCTCACTAGAGTCCTCTTTACTGAAAAGACAACCAAATGACACTTCATAATTCAAACGTTTTAAGATAAATTTTATTTGACACTATCAACTGGAATTCAAGGCACACCAAAGAAGTCATTATCAAGTACTTCTCCATAGAAACCTGCTATACTGCAGTGGATACACAACATTCCTATCATAAAACGCATGGAAATTGGTTACAAGCCATTATAATTTAATATAAGAGCTACTAGAATCACAATTCGATTGTGGGAGATGTCCAATCAATGGAGTCAATTTTGCAAAAAATTGAACACCAATTTTGCCAGTCCTGATTTTTGAGAATTCTATTTTGGTCTTTATTGTAAATTTTCTCTACCTTCAACTCCATTTGTTGGAAGTGGACACGGCAAAAACTTTATGAACCACCCTGTATATTCATACGCATTCATGTTGACATATATGGGCTATGTTTATTTCCTGTGCGCGTCTTGGCTTCAAAGAAATACATTTTTGTGAGAAAAAATGACTTGTCCTTTGTGTACGTCTCCGACCAAACTTTTTTTTATCAAATGTAATAATATTATTGTGGAAGTTGGTGTTAAACTAAGAAAGAATAAAGTACGAGGACACGAGGACAACTACAAATTGAGGACGTAAACCTTGAGGGATTGTCGTTGCTGCCGCCGCCGCCATGACTTGATTCTTGTATATAAATGCATTTGGAATATCATCCCTTCACATAAATTGTTCAATTCTTCAATGCCGGTTTTAAAAGACGGCGGGACTCGGCGGTGGCATCTTCAGAATAATATATATTCCAATTGAATGTATGCATGTGGGACCAGTCCTCCTTTTCTCTTCACTTCACTCAAAGTGAATTCCAACTTCAAATCGTGCGTGCCAAAATCGAGCATCGGGTTTTGGTCGAAGTTTAATGGATAACACATGCCAAGGAATTCATTCCTCTTCTTGATTTTCACTAACATTCTTGTAACTAGAGGGTGGACCAGAATAAACGCTGAGAATTTAGGTTTGGCAGTATCGCCAAGATTTACTGCAGAAATTTAATTAGGACATCCCTCCTAAATCATATACAATTTAAGGAACAAAAACCTGACTTAAAAAAATTAAAGGGCTGTCTTTCTAATTTCTAATTTGTTTTATACAATACATAAATGTGTGCATTAATTTTGGAATTGAAGACCACGACATTGTCAGGTTATTCTCGTCCACCTCGTATTAATGCCGGACTCAAGTCTCTGTTGCGACTAGAACTGGTAAATACTTTGGGGTACTGGAGTTTGAATCCAATAAAACATGTACAAAATACGAGTTTAATTTGACTAAAATGGAAGAACAACAATTCCATTGTACAATTATAGAGCTAGAAGATGTGAAATAAATTCAACGTTGGAATTCTAGGGATTTGAAGAGAACATTGAGAGAAAGGAGTGGGGAGTTCAGTGGGGATTGGACTGGGAGTGAAAGCGGAGAAAGTCAACGAAGAAGAAAACTTTTTAGTCACTCTTCAGACTCTGTCCTTTGAGTCGGACGACATAATATATGACCATAGTTGGATGTTTTTTGGTGAGTCTTATCATCTTAGAACTGACTCAGATTGAATGAGTTGAACTTGGTGGGTTCCACAGATTTATTTCTACACCAGTTAGTAAAGGTTCGCAAAGCACGTATTTGTACAGGGTTCTAAGTATGTTGTCACACGGTCCCATGCTGATACAAGCGGAATAACTTCATCCTGCACTCCTCAATGTATATCTTTGAACAGTACTAGTTGTGAACTTCACAATCAAGCCAGAAAGACATAGTCAGGATTCCTGGGGTCTTTCTACGTTCCAACCCTTAGTACTTTAGAACTCGGAACTATTTTTTACTAATTTCTGTAAATTTTGAGTAATTGTTTATCAAATCCGCAAGAAAGGAGGGGGCACAAACATTATGGAAAAAAGTACGCAGTTGGAATCCCTTTGATTTTAGATATGTTGTAGTCCATGTGATCCCGAACAACTTTTGTGACGCTTCTACCGACAAAAGTCTAGCCGTTCGGCTGCTAAAAATACACCGGTCAGCATGTAAAATGCCGTATACTGACTTTCACTTTAGCTTTCACTCGCTTTCACCTAATATATCAAAAATCGAAGGAATTCCAAAGGCGTGTACTTTTTCCCATAAGGTTTGTGCCCCTTCCTTCATAATTTACTCTCGTTTTTGAAGAGCCGAGGTACTCTTAATTTCAAAAAATAATTTTGGAACCAACAAACTTCTGTTTCAATTTCTGATATATAATACGTACGTAAAATTTATAGTGAATAGACTACCACATTATGGTGTTCGTAATTTTGAAATTTGAACAGATTTCTCTGTGAAATTTTTTTTTCAGCTCTTAGAACTCAGAGGAAAATCCTGGCCTTGGTTTTTCTTCAAATTTAAAAAATGGAACAGGACACACATTTTATTGAATCTTGGTTTCTAGCTAGGGATTCCGATTCGCAGCAAGCTTTTTGTAAAACCGCTGGAAAATTTGATTCCAGGAAGGACACTGTCCTTTGTAAAGTCAGTTTATATTTGGGACCCAGTGCTCGGTAACGTTTGGATTCGAGTAACTTGAGTTTATGGTTTGAGGGGAGAAAGAAAGTAAAGGCTCATTTACATGAGGAGATTCAAGTTGTCAAAAACAAGTCTAAACAGGTTAACCGAACACAAACCCAGGAGGGGAAACATGGGAACAAACTTAATACACGACACACGCTACTCGAAACGAATTCACAAAC
>JAQGCA010001057.1:0-20205 GCA_034698945.1 Protaphorura quadriocellata
TATTTTGGATGGTCTTCAAAGTAGCATAGCCGTCGACACTCAACTCGACCAACACTTGGTGTACCTTCCTTGTAAGTAATTTGACACTGCGCTTGAAAAGATAAGAACAATGCATTATTCATGACATAAAATTTGTAGTATCATTTTAATGTTGTTTCCTACAAATTGTAAGAGTAATCAGTGATGAACGCACATTGGTAGTCATGTTTCTCACGAGAAATATTAAATTAAATTACATCTGCCAAATTTTGGAGTTGGTAAAGTCTGTAATACGTATTACTGGATCAGCGGAACTTGACCGAGACCGACATTCTCTGCTGGATTTATGTACAGACTACGAGGAACTTTGAATGCGAAATTATCACCAGGCTAGAATCCTCACAGCTTATCCATTCCAACTTACTGGTCACGAATGAATTATTCGGCAAAATAAAGCTCTCAAAATAAAGTGATGCCCTCGAATTATCCTCTATGCGCACCGAGATGCAATTGAATTAGTGTGTCTGACTACAATGCAATGACATAAGGAATCGGCGGAGCAATTTTACATAATACTCGCGTTTTGGTCATCACTGACTGGTTGATTCGAAGATCTTAAACCTCAGAATCAGAGAAGAACCAATGCTTCTAACAGATGGGAAACTGAATTTGTTAACGAGCAGAGAAAATAAAATATTTTGCAAATGGAAGGAGTGTGAATGTGAAATAGAAAAGGCGATGGGACCTTCTCTTTTTTTAAATCCATTCAGAAATGGTGGAGCTGGACAGACGCAGTTTTGTGCCGTTATTATGCGGGTACATTCACATGCGAAACCCATCCAATCCCTCCTTAACATGCACTGTCTGTTTGTTTACTTCTTTCTTTCTCTATTTTTTGTTTGTTTGTTTTATCTTTCGAGTGCTACCCCTTGCATTCAGATATACTAGCTATGAAAACTGATTGCCTTACCAGAAACACACTATTAGATGCTAATATTTGGTATGGTGATTTGCAAGATAGAACTGATAGGACTGACGTAACTGACGTTAAAGACTTTAGCTTTTAACTTAGTATTTACAACACAACTGCAATTCAATCAACCCAGAGCCGAGATAAGATTGTAAAGTACAGTCAAGCTATGTAAACTGCTAATTATGGCATCCTGGAATTTTCTGTCATTACCTACGTTAAGAGAACGATATGTCTCGTGCTACAAGATGAGGTGTAAGTTGGTGACCGTTACGCATCTTTTTCCGTTTCTACCCATCTCCTAACTCGAGGATATGACGCACTTACAAAATATGTTAGGTTAGACCTTTATCGGAGCTCGACTGATCGAATTGATTTGAATACTCGAGTGATGTACTGAAGGCACTTTACTTTACAAATTATCTCAATGTCTAGGCGAACGGAATTTCTATCTTTCGTTCTAGTGGAGACTTAAGTGTGATAGAGAATCAACATTGCAGGTTACTCCCTGACGGACGGTCAAAGACTGACGGACTGACTCATTAGGATTGTTATGATTTGAGACATATCTAATTTAGAAACAAGCTGACGCCTTCAATCACATTGACAATGAATATGATTACAGAATTTTAACTTGTAATCAGTCAATATTTTGTTTAAAGAATATTACGTGTAAAAAGTGAAAGAAATTCACGACCACTTTATCGTACTGTAGTATAGGAGAGCAATTCATAACATAGACCATCATAATTGCATTTCGTGGCGAAACTAGTGCAATTTGCGCCAAATAATTTATTCACGCGAGCATGTCAGCACCATTGACCATTCCCTTTTGTTCAGGGGTGCACTACTATAATGGGACAATAAAGAATTAATTTATGGACTGTCAAACTTATGCATACGAAATTTCATATAATGTCAGTAGTTTTTCAAGATTATGATGGCAAAAGGTTTTGAAAAATCTCTCAAAGATTTCATTTGATGATTTGTGAAAGAAATGGAGTGCTGCCAGACGATCAAGAATTCAGAGGGAATTATGTTTTCTGAAATCAAAAGTATGTTATAGTAGTTATATGCTTCTCGTAATTTAATGTCATCTCTACTTCTCAAGTGATTTTGAGGGATTTTATAAGTTAGTCAATAATTATAAAATTATTTTGGCAAAGTAATCCAACCTGACGTGAGTTGTTTGTTTTTTGACCTATTTTGTCGGAGTAGAAATGTCGTTTCTCCGACGTGTTAGAAGCGTTGACAGTGGATGAGTGTTTTTAGACGATGACGAGATATAATCCAGATGGATGTGCACGATTAATAAGTTATCCTTGCCCATTGTCTACAATGTCTTTCTCAGGAAGGTAAAGCTTAATTGAAAATCAAATCTTGTGCGTTAGTGAGAAGATGGGTCATTCAACAGTATTATTCATCGTAATTCAGCGTTAAAGGTATCAGCGTGGCCTTGACTTATTCTCCCCAAGAAATAACTTGCATATGAATTCTACTCACCCAAAACCAATCCTCACAATGTTGTGTTCTTACTGTGTGCCGCCAACCATAATTACACAATAATCGTTTAATTGCAATCATTGTTTAGAAAAAACTTTTCTTAGTCGACAGACCAGTTATTCATTCATTGCATGACAACAAAGCCACCTTTATAAAGCCAATACCCCTTCAACTTGGATCACTTGTCCAACAACCTCTGAACAACTCTCATCATAATCGTCATAACATAATGAAGACTACTCTGGTAAATATAATAAAATGATTTTTATCAAAATTATTAATCTTTCTTTATGATCAAATTATCAATTAATTCTTATTATTTCCAGTTAATCGGAACTTTGCTCTGTGGAGCTGTCCTAGTCTCTGCACGCCCGCAGTATTCCTATGGACCACCGAAACAAGAGTATGAATCCTCATATGATGTCGCCTCGCAAGGACAGCGTCCACAAAGAGGTGAATTAGTTGTGGAGTGTCAACGTCGGGAGGTCGGACCTGGACAATATAAATTCACTTGTGAAGGTGTTAATCCACGGGACATTACTCTCCAGTCTGAACATGTTCTTTGGATCCAACAAGATGGTGGCAAAGCTCAATTGATCGATGTTGAGGTACCAAATTACAAGATCGATGAATTGATCAAGGCTGGGTTCAAGACCACACCAGGTGGCGGCACCCGCGTCAACGTTTTGCTCAAGAGACCAGAACAGAGCTACAATGCTGAGGTTGACCGCCCGAATGTTCAGCAAAATGCTCCATCCGTGGCTGTTCAATATGAACCAGTTGACAAAGTCTTGGTCCACTACCCCAATGACAAGCCATACCGTCCACTCAGTGGGCCAATCCTTCCACCAGCTTAAGAGAAGCCAGTTTTATCATCTAATTAAATCATCCAACTGTGATTTTGATTTGAATACGCGCTACGGCGGGGAATTGTATGTAAACGGGCTTTCCAACAGTCTCGTTAACTTTTTACTGTATTTTTGTACTGTACCTATTTGGAAACTTTATTTGGCCAGAAATCGGTCGGGCGTAAATAAAGTCAAACAATTTTGTTTTAAATCGGCGTAGTTAAGTTCTGCGTCATACTTCATGTGTAAAACTTGACTTACCGTGCTCACGAATCTCAGAGGTAAGTCGCAGTTCGCTAGAAACCATTTGAAATCTCTTAAACAATTTCACAATCTTCTGGAATAAAATACGATGAGCTGCGAGAAAAGAAATTGAAAGTTGTAAATACCTGATGGCTAATAAGATTGCACTATTGCACAACTAGGTTCCTAGGTTCCTTAGGGCGGTGCGACGTCTTGCAGGTTCTTGCAAATTATGGTTGAAGTTGAGCAAGAAAGTCGAATTCTATCGAAAGTAAATCCCAAAGCACCTGTATTATTTATTAACGATAAACAAGAATATTAAGAGGAATGTTGCTGCACAAACCAAGAACCAGTATTCGTAATGGTGCTACTCGTTTGCATTTGTAATATTATGCCATACAAGATACAAGTTGCATGTGCAGTGACTAGGTGATATGAAGATCGTAAATAATGAAAGTGATGGATTTATAGACTGCAAATTAGCTTAATCAGATCACGGAAAACTCGTCGTGTGAATCTGTGAATGCGATTTAAACGTGGATACCGCCCAGCGGAAATGACGGAAGAAATCCACAATAACTCAGGACTCAGGACACACAATCGAATTTGGAAAATTATTGAAATCTTATTTGCATTTCCATTCTTGTAATTATTATTGCGGAATAAATCCACAAAAATTGAGTAAAAAATGAGGGCATCATAATGGTATGGTGGCATGATGAGGAATCATGCCGAATTCTTAAGGAGTGGCAGTGGCAGAAGACATGCTGGTCCCCTGCATAATTAAATTATATGATGACTGTTTCAATAACTTGACATCTCACCTTCTGCGGTTATGAGAATTTAAATGTAATATCTCTACAGCATTCATGAGTAATCATCTATTTTGTCTTGGCCTTGCATAGGTGCTGGTGACGATGACGAGTGAGTGAATAATTTGAATGCTTTCTCCGACATGCACGATAATTAAATGACCAAACGCCTAGTCTCTACCGAAAGAATCAGCTGTGATATTTCCTTATATTATCAGCAAACCGACCAGAACATGCGGTACCAAAATTTAGCAGCGAAATCGCACCATAGGAGAGGACTAGAACATGCTGTCATACAGGGTGGTCCACGTCTTGAAGTTCCGCTCATTGTGCAACTCATCCTAGGAATGTCCAGACATAACTGACATATTTTCGCAGAGAATTTTCTGACATCAAGACGCTAGTCAGGGTGACAGGAAAAGAGAGCTTTGCTTTCTCATCGTGCGTGTCTATTTAACGAAAATCGTTAAGCTTCTGCAATTTTTCGCGACATTCGACCTGCCGGATTCCGGAGAAACGTCCCATTTTTAAAGGATACTCCCATATTGACAAAGTAGTGGTGTTCTTACATACTAGGTATGCAAACTGATTATGAACTACACTGTACAATTTCCCCCTATAAATCAATGCAAAGCTCCCTTGCCCCTACTGGTTGTGACCATTTGTACCCAGAGATCTGGAACGAACGACCCCTAAGTAAGCAGCAACAGTTTTTTGTCCATGGAATTCTGGATGTGGAATATAAAATGGTAAACTCGCAGCCAAGTTGAGTGTACTTATATCGTGTAAAGAAAATGACGATTGCACACAAATTATCGAATAATTATTAGAATTTAATACGTTGATGAATTACTTCCTTATTCTTATCACCTTCGCGTCAATTTGAGGTGCAATTAGGACATCTGTAGCAATAGGGCTAACCCTAACACAAAACTACCGGGATGTCAGGATGTTATCATTTGGCCAAACAATTATCCCAGTCAGGCCAAAATTTTGATTTCATACGCAAGCAATACTCCCTTATATTTTTCAATTCTCCTACAGAAGAGAGACAAAAGAAAACCCACACGACATGTCATTTCAGATTAGTACAATAAATTGTATTGTTTCAAGTATGTCTACCCACCATTGACAAGGGTCTCATATGTTGAACCTGGTAGGGACCAAAGTGGCCCAGACAACATTCCAAAAATGGCACAATCGTCTTCGCAAGGTTCATCACCGCAAATAAACTTCTTAGTCCCCAATACTCTTGAGACTGCTCTCAAGTCCTTTATCATCAATTCCTCAATTTCTGCTTGGGTATGTCGGTAAATCCCTTGGCTCCAACTGGTTTTCTTTATCTCACGCCCATACATAGTTTTGAATATCCACAAGCTGGGGTTGGGGATATTCGTAATCTTGTGTAAATATTTGGAACCGCCGAAGACAAATAATTCAAGCCGAAGTCCCCTAAAATTTTGAAAGAATGTATCAACAACGAATAAATTTAAATTTGTACACCAATTAATATTTTAGATTTCCGAGATGAAAAACCGACATTACCAGAAGAAATGTTCTTCAAGCATCACGCGGACGACAGTGGCAATGGCTAACTTTTCCTCAGAGTAGTTTGGATCCAAATTCTTTTCAAGTTTCCTTCAAATAAAATATTTTCGAAAAGCTTACAAGGTTATGTTTAAGTTCAACCTGTTAACAAATTATAAATTCTTACTCACTTTTTGAAAAATTCGACGATCAGTTGACTATCCCCCATATGTAGACCATTATAACTGATCCAAGGAGTTTTCCCCTTTGGTCCAAAAGGATCGTTATGATCTAGCTGGAGATTTATCGATTGGGTCCAATACATTAAAAATCATAATAATTGCAATACAATAAGTTCAATAATGATGTATACTTCATATGGAATATTGGCCATGCGAAGCCACGTCTGAAGTTTCAGGACCCACGGTGAAGGGTTTGGAACAAATAAGCCTGGCGGTGGACAGTGGACAATTACTACATCTTTCTTTGTGTCATTCCATCGATTTCTGGTACAGAAAGATAAATACAAGTATTAACGTTTTCGAAATACTGTTCTGGAGGATTCATAATATTCCTGGAAGTGTTAATAAGGCGAATGTGGTATTCCACAATGTCTACAGTCTCCACAATTCAATTTCCGAATTCTCATTCGGTCGACTTCATCTTCCTAACCTAATCTCTATGACTTAACTGTTTATTTGATCCTAAAGTAATCTTACTCTAATTATTCCTGGGTGCATAAAACTCGAAACGCTCACTCTTTTGGAAAAGTCAGCTGTAGTGGCTCAAATGTTTTTAAGAGACAGCGACAGGTAAGAATTTAGGATTTTTGTCATTTGTGACGAAAAATGTTTGCGATTTAGTGCAAAAATTTTAAATCTCAATCTCATATATAAAACAATTCTTTTTTATAGTGTGAACTTGTGAATCTTTCAGCAGTACGTAAAAATAAGAGATTAAATAATCCCTTACAATTTTCTCTGGTTTAGAAAATCCTGGACGAGTTTTGGTACAAAATATATTGCAGATATACCCACGACGGCGTAGCAAAAATAATTCAAGCTGCAGCAGTCCATTTTGACAGTTGCCCGCTGTTCTTAATTCACTGAATGAAGTTCCGAAACACGTTATACACTAAAAACCGTCACTGCACACAAAAAGCAGGTTTAACTATTACATAACACTCAAATATGACTAGTATTTGCAATAATGTATCGTGCGCGTGCGCATAGATAAAGCCACTAAAAATCGGTTAACCTTGAAAATGCAGAGCGCTTAGCTGGAGTGGCGTTATGTCATCCACAACCATTATGGAAAAAATTTAGTTTCCACCCACAAATGAACCACAACCAAGTTTCAATTATCAAAGTCTAGAAGACTTGTTCATAGATTTATTTACCAGTAGTGCAGTGTGGACTTTGGTCGAGGAATTAGATGGTGAACTCTCAATAAATCTGTAAATTAAATTCAAGAAAGCATTTGACAGAGCACCGATTAGATGATAATGAAAGCGATATCAAGTTCCGACCGATCATATGGATGGATGCCAATCGCTGAAGTGAAGCGTAGCAAGAAATGCATAATATCACGTTTATTTCTGGCAACCCGAGGTTGGGGGAAAAAAAGATTTGAACCACAGCACAGGTGTATAGGCGTAATTTTATAGAGCTTACGATTAGAGTTACAGGTATAAAAAGAAGTGCATGTGAATAATTACGTAACTCACACCTGATAGAGATTTCAAAGTGCAAAATGTATACATGCACACAATCCCATGACTGAGTGCTACAGTGCTTTGCTTTGCTTATGCAAAAGTCATTCGAAATTCGTATACCATGCACAGAAACTGAAGCAAGCATTCATCTGTGTACTGCATCTCTATGTACACACACCACACATAAATACAATAGAAATTAATGAATTGGACGAACTCTACTGACAAACTTGTCTCCCGGAGAATTTGTATTACCTATTATAATCCCCTACAACAAAATAATTCTGAGCTGGCCTAATCGATTTGAAAGTTTTCAATTATTTCAGATGTCAAAGGATTTTGTCGCTAGGTATTTAATTATGACCACTGGTGATGGTTCCACTGTTTGAAATAATTATGCCTGCTGACAAACAAAATATAGCTAGACCAAGACAATTATTTATTATACATGATACTATGTTTGATTAAGTTGAGTGGACCGACTCCTAATTAAATCGTGCCAATATGAAATAATCTTTCTACCCAATCCATGTACTTCGGTCGGAACAAATGGATTTTAAAATCTTAGACTGCCAAAAATGTAACTTTAAAAAATTTATTGAGTGTATAATATGAACTATTGTTTGTACAATACTAAATGTCACAAATATATTGATTTACAATTTCGCCGATTTGGCTTCTGGTTCCCTGTGAAGTTAAAAAAGAAATACGGTCAACTCAAGCACTCAAACTTTCGAAATGAAATGTTATCGTAAGACCCATGTTTGGTTATTCTTTCACTTACTTTCCTCCACCCCCTCCTGAACCTTTCCTTTTGTTCATAATGGCTTGGACTTGTTGCCATTGTCGATCAAGTTGAGCTTTCTCATTTTTCTCTGTCTTGGTATTTTTGCGAGTCTTCCTTCCGTCATTCATTTTCACTCCAAATTGGAATGCTGCCTTTGGCAAGGCTTCTTTGTTACTCATATATTCGCTATACTCTTCGACAGAATCAAAATCCCAACGTCCGACAGAACCTTTCTTTTTGCCTGGATCCATCTTTGAATAATCAATTTCATCGTCAGAATCATCAATCGCATCATGCATTTCATCAAATCCTGGGTAGCATTCGGCGTAGCCTTCTGGTTGAGCGTTCATTCTTGACAACAACTTTTGTGCTCGCGATAATGACTTTTCGTCTTTCTTCAAAACAGCTCCGAATGTCTGGTCTCCTTGTTTCTTCGGATCGTCTTCCGTCCATGCCTCTCTGTCTCGTTTTCTCGGTTCCACTGCCGCCTTTGTATGATGCAGAACTACTTCGCGATCATCGTCAGCTGGTTTCTCAAAGTATGGCTGCCGTTTGCTGCTGCGAGTCTCCTTATTGTCACGGCTGCTTCTGTGACAGTATAGCCGATATAAAAGAAACTAACAAACCCTTTGATCCTTAAAATCTAGAAAATTAAATTACCAAAGAACTCACTTTGACTTTGTGAGAGTAGGGGCATATGTTCCAATGTCGCCATAAATGCTGTCGTCTTCGGGTTTGCCGTGGTGGGCATCATGTTCCTGCAAAGAACATATTATTATAGATTATTTATATTATACATTATGGACAAAGTCTATTAAAATACAGGTATTTTATACTGTTCTTCTTTACCTTTTCAGATCTCCCAGATTTCGAGTCCTTTGTCCTTCTGTGTTTCTTCGAAGCTTTGGACCCCGACCTCAAATATGATAGAATTTGGGCCAATTTGTTGATGACAATATCATTCGTGGTAAGTGTAGCTTGTCCCTACAAATATCTTGCAAATTAGAGTTCAAATTCGAACTAAGCACCTCAACACTTGCATACGTACCTGTGCATTTGGAACATCTGCTTTGCTTCTAATCAGTGTAGTGGGAATGTCACTCTCCGCATACTCATCCTCCAGATCCATGACATAAGCCATTCTGCCCTGGGCAAAAAGCTCATTTCTTTCTGGTACTGCACTCTTGAAAACCGCGCGGTGAATATTCCTCGCCAATTTTGTTCTAAACCCAGTAGAATCTGGTTCTGTTTTGTCACCCGCAGGTTTTCCAGACTCCTCAGTCTTTGATTCAGACGGTTTTTCAGCCTCTACCTCTACTTCTTCTAATTCCCCTCCTTCCCCCAATGTCTCCAATTCACTTCGTACCTGTCACCAACCAGCATGAAAGAAATTAAGAAAAGTTGTTTAATTTTTGTTGACGCACCAAAACCAATGATTATGACTTGATTTGACAAATTACCTTTTGAAGAAGAGCATAATCCAGACCTTTCACCTGTAAGAAAGAGAGATATTGAAAAATTAAATTTGAACTAATAATTTGATTAGGTTCCACTTTTAATGTTTCGCTATAGTATTACCAAGTGAGTGTGTTCCATATCTCCTCCTAAAAATTTTGATTCCTGAATCATTTGTTTTCTTCTCTCTGCAGCATCCACATTCCTGTGTGTAAATTGGGCAAATAAATGAGGAATCAATTAAATCTGAATAAAATTAAATCTGAATGAGGACGCTAACCCTCGAAAATCCGGGGCGACAGCACGGTAAGCCCCCTGGGCAGTAATCAATTCATCCTTTGCGTTTTCAGGATTTCCTCCATCTCTCCTTTCCTTAGCACGATCTCGGTACTTTCTCGCCAGTTCAGCCATTTGTTCATCCTCTTCTTTTTTAATTTTTGCGTAGAAATGTTTCTTTTTTCGCCGCTGATCTCCTTTGTCCTTGTCAAAATGACTGTGTTTCCGAATGCTGGAAGTCATATCCCCCCGAGTAGAAC
Source organism: Protaphorura quadriocellata (assembly GCA_034698945.1). NCBI lineage: Eukaryota > Metazoa > Arthropoda > Collembola > Poduromorpha > Onychiuridae > Protaphorura > Protaphorura quadriocellata. Next base: position 10,375 of record JAQGCA010001057.1, read on the forward strand.
TGTCTCCGGGAGCAGACGGGGTTGCAAACGAGTTATCACCACTACTTCCATGGGTCGCTGTTCTGTCCCCTGGATGCCTTGGGGTCATGAACAATTTCCGGAAGTCATCATTCGTCAACTTCCTGCAAATATTAATAAATTATGAGAATGAAAACATGTAAATCATTTTTGATAACGAAAAATTTCGACGAAAGAAGAACCGAACAAATGAATAATAATAATTTAATAATATTATGGAGATTTTATCGACGGCATTGAAGATAACGACAACGAGTTCCTCTACCACAATAATTTTTCTTTGCCGCCTGCCACATTTATATACGGGTTTCAATACGTATCGGTCTAAAATATGACTTTTTACGAGTTACGAAAGTTAGATAATGTGATAGAATAATTGAAAATTGAAACGTTGACTTACTTTTCACTGTCGTAACTCATTTTGAAATTTTATCGGTGCAGTAGAACAGTAATACTCCGAAATCCTTGCCCGAATATGGTCGGTTTCAGTTCTCTGATTTTGTTCAATGTTCACTTCCGAATATTCCGAAAAAATTAAAACCTTTATTTTTCAAAAGTTATTCTCAACCTGGTTTCATAACTTGCCGCCGAAATTAAAGCTGGGTCGTATTTTAATAGCGCAGAATTTAGTGAACCGACGAACGGAAATATGGATGGAAAACCTTTCTTTAATTTATGCGGGTGCATTGGACGAAACGATAAGTTCGCAGAAAGTCTGTTCCAGGCGACCGGGTACGACCGACAGTAGTAGTGTGCAGGGTCAAACATAACCTTTGCCCCACCCCTCAACAGCATAATCAGGGGGAGTAGAATAAGCGAGATATGCATTTTGTAGAGAATCTTAATATTATGTAGGATCTAGGGAGCTATTTCGCTTGAAAATCCGAACGCGTAGCGGCGCTGACGAGCGTTTAAGTAAAAACGTCATGAAGATACTGAATTTTCAACGGTATTTTGACAAAAATTCACCCAAAGTAAATTTTTTGAAAAATTCGCTCCTGCTACATTTTTTGCAATATTTCTATGCAATTTTAAAAATGACGTTTGACCGGTTTGGACGTTTGGATTGGAGGAAGTGGATTTTTTGTAGGCAGAGCATTCTGGTGAGAGAAATCAGATTTTTTTCCCCTCCAATTTCCTTTCCAGTGCAAGATCGACTATTGGTTATGCTGGGTGAGGAAATTTCTAATCTCTCTATCGATCATGGTCAACTAAAAAAGGTATGCAAGTTTTATATTCTGTGTAGAGGATGGCTGGATAATTTGTCTGCCCTCTGCCGTAGGCATCTTATATATCATCTGAAAGGATACCACACACAGACACACGCCGTTTTTATGGGAAATCTGGACCAGCTCCAAGTTCAGTGAGTTCAGTCCACGAAATTCTGAAAACCAAGTGAATTGGCCTAGACCTATGACCTCGAGGTTTGACTGTGAAAATAGTAAAGGAAAAAGTTGCTTGTGTCAAAGATGGAACAACTTTTGTATATGCGGGGGTCATTTGTGAAGTTATAGGTCAGCAGTCAGCACTCCGCCGCCGGTGACTTTTTTTGGATTGACCTTTCGGTTTAAGTTCTTCAGAAACTTTCTTCGGCAACATAATATCAAAAATGCAGCGAGGTCAATTTTGGTCTAGAAAGTCTAGATTTCCCATAAATAAGCTGCGTGTGAGTCGTGCCAGTGCCAGTCGTGCGGAGAATCCAAGTTCCAAATGTTGTGGAAGAAAGAACTAAAATCTGCGCTTCCACTCAAATTGACTTTGTTTTGGTTCATTCTCAAAATCGGAAACCACAAAACTGCTGTGTCAAGAGAGAAAAGAGAACAGAAGAGGTCATTCGCCCTAATTATTCAGTGATTATTCGTAATCACGCAAATGTTCCAAAAGCACAGTTAACTGACAGTGACAGGTGGTTGATTTAATTTTAGTTCCAACAGTTAACTTCTTGGGCTGCCATACTGTTCGAATTTTATCTTACGTGGACGCTTTTTAATTATTTCAACAATTCGATAAGATTTTGAAGAGCAAACCACTTTTCTGACGGACACGGCATGAATTTACTAGTGGCTCATACGATGGTCCGTTGAATAAGGTACATTGGAATGAGTAAGTCAAATTGTTCAGTTTATATTTATTAGTTTATTATAACCAAAATGTCATTAATTAACGAAATCAACGTTTCCCGCCCGCTCGCTAGCAAGTTTAGTTACTTCTTCAGAAAATTGTAAACTCTGCCAAATAAACAGTTAGTTTAGTGAGTAATTTTATGTTTTCCAGGAAAGTACAATAACAATTATAATTATATCAGAGACTTTCTGACTGGATCCAGGATGCATTAGTCGTTGAAATAGACAGACTTTTTGAACTCTGCATATCATTCGGAGTCTGAATCAACAACACAGAAATATATCAGTTTTGCCTCAGAAACAGAAACAAATAACTCTACATCGGACATCATGAGATTACAACATCAAGAAGTTTTTGTGTGGTAAGTTAACCAATTAAAAAAAGTTTGTAAGACTGAAGTTATCGGTACCCCACTTGTTTGTTCCCCGAAAATATTCAAAGTCCCGACCTCCAGTCCAGTGACCAAACTTTTTTTTAGCTTTCACGATTCGTGACAATTAAAACACTTTTTGACTATAACTTTTTTCGAAAAATATGTTTCACATTGTTTTTCGAAGTTTTTCGAAAAAAAGAAAATAGTGGTTCGAATATCTTGAATCGTAAAAATCAGCAACAAAAATTTCTGGTCACGTCACCGGAGTTCAGGACTTTATTTTTTTAGGGTAGCTACAACTTCTATCTTTAAGTTTGTATTTAGTTTTTGGTATTGTGTTTTTGGATCTTTCGTTGATTAAGGTGTGAAACATAATAGTTAATAACATGGGATGGGGAGGAATGTTTGAGGAATTCGCCGCTTCGAGATTGGTTTGATATAATATAATATACACATTTTATTATTTTCAGTATTTTCCTGTTCACCGCTTTTGTGGTTCTATATTTGGCCTCTTCTAAAATCCAAGAGGCAGGTGTGGACTCGAATAGTTCTTCCTGGGTTTACAGACTTACGGCAAACATCCTCGGCTACGGGTTGATTTTCATACCTGGCTACTTAATTATCAAATATTTGAAGCGAACAAATTATGTCGATAGCCCCCGTAAGTAACCTCACCCCCAATGGCACGGATAACATCTACTTCTTACTGCTGCTGGTTAATATTTGTGTGAAATTTTTTAGAGAAAGGATGTCTTTGGCCATTACTTCAACAATGTATCTACGGCCAGGAGTCAGACTTTACCACCACAAGTGTCGAGAAGGGAGGCCCTGGATCAGACACTATTACATCATCATCTTTCACAAAATCGGCGGTTCTGCTCATGTATTGCTTTGGAGGGCTTCAATTTAGTTACTTAACCTGGGGAGTATTACAGGAGAAAATTATGACTCAATCATATTCAGGAAAAATTTTCACGGATTCCCAATTCTTGGTATTTGTGAATCGTATCTTTGGTCTAATCATCGCATCATTGTACTTGGTCGTGTACGAGAGTCGAGGTTCGAAAACTCAACGGGCTCCACTATACAAATATTCGTACTGTGCTTTTTCTAATATTATGAGTTCATGGTTCCAATATGAGGCACTCAAGTTCGTCAGTTTTCCAACTCAGGTATGTGGATGAGAATTTAGGATTTTAATGCTGATGAGCTAACATTGGACTAATGTACGTACATAACATCTCTATTGTTGCAATGTTAACAGGTTCTGGCGAAAGCGTCGAAAATAATTCCAGTGATGTTAATGGGGAAAGTCATTTCAAAGAAATCTTACGAGTTTTACGAATACTTGACGGCATTGCTGATTTCTGTCGGAATGATTCTGTTCCTGGCCGGGAGCAGTGATAATATACAAGTGGAGAAGGAATCTGGAACAAGTTCTATTACTGCGGCAGGTCTCTCGGGACTTATTATTCTAGTCAGCTACATGGTCTTCGACTCATTCACATGTTAGTAAGATTTGACTGATATTAGTGTTGGTTTGTTAGTATAAGAAGTAATTAGGAATTCATATTTCTCCCTCCCCTCATTATTGACTCTTTGGTCGGTTATTTTTGTGTAATGTTTCAGCTAATTGGCAGAGTGAACTGTTTCGTACATACCGGATGTCATCTTGTCGAATGATGGCTGGAGTGAATCTCTTTTCTCTCATCTTAACCGGAATCTCACTAATTCAACAAGGATCTCTTTCCCAGTCTGCTAAATTCCTAGTTGAGGTATTTATAGTGAAATGTGAAGCAATGAATGAATGAACATTTTTAATCACCAACATTTTACATTTTAGTATCCCGATTTCGCAAAGGACTGCCTCATTCTTTCCATCTGCTCAGCTGTAGGTCAACTTTTCATCTACTACACAATCGGAAATTTTGGAGCAGTTGTTTTTGTGATCATGATGACAATTCGACAGGTAAGCACTTGTGGAATTACGTTGTCCAATCCGAGAAATGAGATTTCATTGTGCTAACGCAAAAATTGTTTGTCCCATTTGGCAGGCTCTCGCAGTTTTGCTTTCATGCGTATTTTATCATCATCCCATCAGTGGACTCGGAATTATTGGTGTTATCGTCGTTTTCCTCAGCATATTTTTAAGAATCTATTGTTCGTTTCGTGTGAAACAGGTCCGAAGGAAGTCTGTTCCCATTGTTTCATTGACGTCTTCGAGTTCTGTTGTCAAAATTTAAATGCAATGTCGAAAGGTAAAACTATTTAAATTAGGTGTATTTGTATATTTTAAAATGTTAATAAATTGGTTGACTCTTGGTGTGGGATGAACTAAGGTTCTACAATCGAAGTTTAAACATTGTAATTAGCCTTTGATTTCTAGTGTCGAATATTATTTTAGTTGTACTGTGATTAAATTACTAAAATTACCGAAACTGCGCATGTGAAACCTGGGATCTATATCACAGTGATACCAAGAAACTTCAACAATCCCACTACATACGTGCCTTATGTATCCCTACGAATACTCCCAGATATTTCGTGCGCCTTGGGACAGGAAAACCCCAGTTGAAAGTATTCAAATCGGCGCTTCGTTATCAATTCACCGAAACCAATTTTTATTGATTCATTTTTCAGAAGGTATTTCAGCCCGCGCTAGATTCGTTCGTAATTAGGAAGTAATCATTAGCACGTCCAAGGTGGATCCCGCCTTGATTTCTGTATTTTCTTGAGTTCCTTGTGGCAAAACCAAGAGACCATTTGCGGAGTTGCAACTTAACAAACGACTGCTGATTTGATTGCCTGAAAAGAAATAAAAAATTAATTTTGAAGGAATTCGTATGTAAAACTAAGGTGCATCCGTACCTGTACTTTCTGCTACAGGAATTGGACTTTCAGGAGTCCAGTAAACACGCACGCGATGATATTCTGGACGAGAAACGTCCAATTTGAAATTTTTCTCAACCTACGTTGGAGTAGTATGTCACTAAAGTTAAAAACTTTCGAAACTATGGAGAATTCACACAAGTTGAAATCTTACGTTCACTTTAATCGTGTTTTGGAATGGATTGGTGAGTCCGGAAAGTTTTCTACACGCCGGAATTAGAAATAGGTGGGAGGTAACCAGAGCAGAAACCGGATTTCCTGGAAGACTAAATATGAATTTCTTCACACCTTTGAATGTGCAAGTCGCAAACGTAGTCGGTTTTCTAAATTATAAAGGTGCAAATTATTTCCCAATTATGATGAGTATTTACAAGTGATTAACAAACCCAGGTTTCATCAGGACACTTCCAAAGTGTATTTTGGCCCCGAAATCCGTACTCAGTACCTCTTTTAGAAAATCCCTTTCACCCATTGATACCCCACCAGTACTAACGAGAACGTCCGCCTGACTAAGCCCTTCGTAAAGTTTTCGATAAACTTCGTCCGGCCTGCGAGATTAGCAGATTAGTGCATTTGGGATTACAACCTTGCGTAATATTGTACTCATTTCTTTTTCATTTCGCTTACGTATCCCTAGCAATTCCAATATCCAAAGTATTCAAACCAGCCTCACGAAGAACTGCATCTAAACTAGTTTTATTGCTGTCTCTAATTTTTCCTTTTACCAAAGGCTCCGTTGGGTTTTGCAACTCATTTCCAGTGGACAGCAAGGCTACTAATGGTTTTCTAATGAAATTTAATTTTTTGTTAAAATTATACTCACTCGAGTCATTGCCACCATAATTTTAGCTTACCGGTAAACCTGAAATTGAGCCACACCTACTGCAGCGAGAATTCCTAATTCGGAGGGTCCAATACGTGTGCCCTTCGTCAAAACCATAGTATTTGTTTGGATATCGCTACCAATGGCTCTGCAAAAAAGAAATGTTGTCAGTTTGTAATCAATTACCGCACACTTTTTAACGCCTACCTGATATCCTGCCCAACAGTTGGTTTTTGTAATATTCTAATTTTCTTCTCCTCTTTTCCATCCGCTGTCTTCTCTAATAATTCGGTGTCCTCAACTTGAATTACAGCATCTGCTTCTTCAGGAACAGGCGCACCCGTACTGATACGAACACAATAATTATCTTGTAATTTTGACATTTCTGGACTAACGCCTGCAGTTGAATCTCCAGCCAAAGTTAATATATCGGTCGTTGATGTTGTTCTCACAGCGTAGCCATCCTTAATGGACGCTCGGAATGGTGGGAGCGGATCTCTTGCGATCACATCTTGAGCCAATATGTAGCCCAAAGCATCCCTGGATAGTTAACGTTAATTTATTTCATTCAAATTTTACAAAATTATATTATTTTCCGATTTGTTTACTTCAAATGAACAATTTGAGTGGCTTCGGAAGTGCATTCTTGAATAATAATTTCTTGAGCTGTTGTAACTGGTTCAGATACAAATCTGGACTTTCTCGCTCGATCGGCCACTTGCGTCCCATCAACTTTACTCTGCATTTCATTTTACAAATATTAAAATAACCCTGACCAGACTATTTTGTTCTTACCCTGTGTTCTAGAACTTCGGGATTTTGAAGTAGCCGATGTTGAACAGCAATACTACCAGTTTCTCCTCGCAAATGGTGGATAGCATGTTTTAGTGTACGGATTACGAATTTGAGATTCTCAAGCGAGCCTTTCGTGCTTCCGGGAAGATTTATGATCAATGTATTATTTCGAATTCCACATACTGGTCTGCAATAATGGAAGTGAATTGGCTTAATTATAAAGTTAGTTAACTAATTTCTTTTAAGGTCAAGAATATCAGTTTTCGGAATATCAGTGTCAAATACAAGGACAGTCATAATTTAAGATTGCGATAGATAAATATCTTTCCAAACAAATGTTACCCAATATTTATAGTCATGGATCTAACCTGGACAACATGGCCAGAGGCGTTATATCTAAAGAACCCTTGATCATAGCAATTACTAGGCCAGGAGCTTCTCTGTCAATCACCAATTTAGTAGCTTCTGGAGTAACATCACGTGGAGAAAATCCTGTCCCACCTGTTGTCAGTATTACATCAAAATCATCACTTCTTGACCAGTTTAAAAGCGTGGTCTGAAATTGAACACCGGCAGTTACCGTTCTATAAATCACATACGAAACAACCAATTTAAAGACAAAATACAATAATGCCCACCTTGATATCAAGAATTTCGTCCGGAACACATTTCCGTTCAACCAGAATTCCAGATATCCCAGAATCAGATTCATTTTGAATGAAACGAGCTAAGGAATTTCCACTTTCGTCTGCAGTTTCTCCACGCGAACACCGGTCGCTTACTACAAATTAATGAACGTTTTACGTGCCGGCATGATCAAAATTGCCAGATAAATATTCGAATTGATTTTTCTTTTAAATTAACCTGTGAGAATTCCGAATCGGATTTTTCCAGACATGGCTTTATTTGTCGTATTAAAAATTTAATTTTCATACAGAATATACGAGATTGTCGGGGTATACGTACGTACTACTGCAACCTGAGAACCTGACTAACGGAGACGAAACAGAAACTTGAGCATAAATGAAGCTGAATTAGTTGAAGGTCGAACTCCATATGTATAAGACCTGAACTGAACAGCTTTTTCTACACATACGAGGCAATTCAATGTCATACTCATAATGTTGTATTGTGTAACAGCAAGATAGCCCGTCCGAGAGACGGGTATGCCTAGACGTAAATAATAAGTCTGCGGAGAGTCGGGTTTTCTAGTCTAGAATAACGCGCAGTCCGAGGCTGCTCCATAAAATGTATATCTCTTATTTGTCAAGATACCAAATTTCTCAACTTATGTGACAACTAATCTACCGAACACCCTGTGCCGTAGTAACCTCAAGTCAGAATTTCAACGTTCACTTTTCTCAACTTATGGGACACCCCGTGATAACTAATTAATGAAACAATCTGTGGAGGAGTCACTCCTATGGCTGGCCAACCAATCGCCAGTCAGATTACAACTTCCACTTTTATCATCCACAAATCCCCACCCATGTCATCATCAAGGGATACCAAGTTGCTAGGGTCTATAAAACCCGTCCGCGTCCGGTCGTCGTCGCTTTCAGATGGAGCTGAAATAAGTTGTCTGAGATCCCACTTGAGTTGGTCTTTACAACACTTGATTGTACCTATTGTGGTTCCTGAGATACCCAGAGCTCAATACATATTAGTCACTCTGTACATGAATAATAAAAAAATAGGTCCTCAGAATTGTTCGGAAATTGGACCAATATATATTTGTTCAGGAATTCTTAGGCGATTCTAACCGGTTTGATTTTTTGCCTGTAGTCTTGAATTCCACATTATCTGAAAGATATCTAGACTATATTTGTTTGTTTGTTTGTACGAGCTTAACGCTTAAAGTCTCTCTAGCACATTTCTCACAACAGTTGACATGCAAAACAAGTTCACTGGTCTAACGGTGAGTGCGTTAGATGCGACTGATCTAGCTACACCGCAAGAGGTTATTCATTCATAGTAGTCATTGATTGAGGAGGGAATGCACAATTCGGACTTTTCTGAGCACTGATCTTGCATTTTTGTAGGGAATTTAAAGAAATCCTCATGGGAAGATCTCCAGAGTCAGAATTGTCGATGGAGTTAAAACCAGGCGTCTGGTTACATTCAACACCAGCCAGTTTCCAACCTGGCAGTGTTAGAATGCGAATTGTGTCTTTACCCTCAGACTACTACAAAATAACTAATTACAGAGAAATAAACAATTTTACTATACGGAACGGTCTATAGGCTAATTGCAACAAAATTCTAAGGGAAACCAAAGAACAATAATTGCAATAACTCCGACTAGACGTCTCATATTCAAATAACGTTAATGGAATGAAGAATGTTCCAGCGGAAGTGTTCCAAGATAAGAAAACCGAAACGAAACTAATTCAAAGGTCAAGGGAACTTGCCTTCCCCTTTGTAAACCCAAGATGCCAGCTATAATCCCAAGTTCCTTCAGACTAGAGACTCGAATCTTTATCTGAACAATTATGTTTACATTATTGCGAAAGGCGGAACGACTGAGCTATACAATGGTCATTGGTGTGTGTGTGTCTGTGTGTCTGTCTGTCTGTCGCCACTCTAGTTTTTACAGTTTTTGCCCGATACACATCAAACTTAGCATGCATGACCCTTGGGCCATAACTCCAGTTAAGTTCGTTAGTCAACCTGATCGGACCACTACTAGGGGTACTTTATAAACTTGGTCAACAGACACCCTTATCTAAAGTAATTCTTACGAAGCTCATGTGTTTCTGTTGCAGCGATAATTTTGCACTGCGCTTCGTGTTAGACTCTCTGCTGAGGG
>JAQGCA010001058.1:0-20200 GCA_034698945.1 Protaphorura quadriocellata
ATGGGAGGACTGTCGTAGTACTTCCTGCCCGGATGGGAGGACTACCGTAGTACTTCCTGCCTATGATGGGAGGACTATCTTAGCACTTCCTGCCCAGGACGGGAGGACTATCTTAGTACTTCCTGCCCAGGATGGGTGGACTGTCGTAGTACTTCCTGCCCGAATGGGAGGACTATCGTAGTACTTCCTGCCCAAGATGGGAGGACTGTCGTAGTACTTCCTGCCCGGATGGGAGGACTACCGTAGTACTTCCTGCCTATGATGGGAGGACTACCGTAGTACTTCCTGCCCAGGATGGGAGGACTATCTTAGTACTTCCTGCCTACGATAGGAGGACTATCGTAGTACTTCCTGCCTATGATGGGAGGACTATCGTAGTACTTCCTACCCAGGATGGGAGGACTATCGTAGTACTTCCCGCCCAGGATGGGAGGACTATCATAATATTTCCTGCTTAAGATGGGAGGACAATCGTAGTACTTCCTGCTCAGGATGAGAGGACTATCGTAGTACTTCGCGCCCAGGATGGGAGGACTATCTTAGTACTTCCTGCTTAGGATGGGAGGACTAGTGTCACACAGTATTACGGTAGTACTCCCACACCATATGCAGGATGTACTACAGTGATATTTTATGACCGACAGTAGTCCCGTCCGAGGCGAGGAGTACTACGGTTATTCTCCAGACAGTTGTATCCCCATCCTAGATATGAAGCACTATAGTAAGTACTCATCTCCTAGGTAGGAAGTAATGACCACCTAACGTTTGCGGTTACTTGCAATAGTCGATCGTCTAAACGATTTGACCGACCACCTAACATATGCCACATGATAAAGAAGGCCGCCTAATAGTCTAGGTCATGAGACCGATTATGTTTACATATGAGACCACCTCACCCGTGCAACTGACTACAACACCCGTATAAATCGATTACAACACAATGTCTGTCAGAAGGATGGAATTCTCACCATAGGCCATAGACCCGTATTAAACGAGTAAGTATATTGCCAGCACGGCCGACTAGTCATATCAGGAGAACGAAATTTCACACCTAATTATATAAGAATATATTAAAAGGGTAAAGATAAAACAGGAGATCGATCGCTTTTCGGCCAAATCGAAGCCTAAAAATTTGAGAAACTATTCCGAGAAGCAGTCTTTCGCCTAAAATCAATTGATTAGATTTGATTGCAAGCTTTCTGCATCAAAGATAATTATTTGGTGCCCGCTGCAAAGCAACCATTGAAATGAACGCACGAAGGCATGCAATAAAAGAAGTACACGGAGTGAAATGCTATGCTGAAAAAGTAGGGCTAATTCCTCCGTCGTAATTTAATTTCCAATTTTCTTCAAGAAATAAATCAAGTTAAAAATTACAATAAAATGGCGACCAAATTAATATATTAGGTGGATTACCAATTAAGCTGGTATAAGGTGGGCAAATTGCCCACCCGTCCTAGAAGAAATGAAAAAAGAACTTATACATACATTCTTCAGTTAGCAGTGGTCCAAGAAGAGATAAAAAATTCTTCACCCAACTACGATTTTCAATATTGGAGTTCTTTAAAAAAAAACTATTACCAAACTGCGTATCCGGCATAGCCCGTAACCGTTGACCAAATTATCAACCCTCGACGCTTTCACGCTTTCCACTCTCGGAAGAAAATCATTGTGTTCACTCAAGAAATTATTTAATTATATAATTACTCAACCCTTAGCCCATTAGTATTTGTATAGATAGGAGGATTTTCGAATTCATTGTCAGAAGGAATATTTTTTCGGAATTCGTCGTATTTATTTATTACCAGTCAAAATGTCAATGTACTTTTCACTTTACACTTTAGATTGAATCGAAAGTATGGACGTACTCAGTTGAATATAAGCACCAACGGGCCCTACTGGCCTTTTTGATTGTTAAGTGAGAGAATTGAACATTACAGACACATTTCAAAAGAGATTTCGAAAGATAGCTAAGCTCTGTGTTTAATCAGTGAAATGTCATATAAATGTCCATCGCCAGTATGTACTGTTTCGTTTTAATTTCAAATTGGACACAAATGTCATTTTCCTTTAAAATTCTTCTCTTTGTCTACCTTCTTCCCTTTAACCTTTTCTCATGTTCTTCTCTCCTTTTCTTATCATTATCTTCTCGCCTTTTTCTCTCTTCTAATCTTTCTCTGGCTTCCTTCCTTCTTCTCTCTAGATCTGCCTTTTCTTCCTGTTTCTTTTTCTCTTCTTCCTTTCTCTTTCTTTTTGCTTCCCTTTTCTCTTCCTTCTTCTTCGCTTTCGCTTCCTTTTTCTTTTGTTTCTCGATTTCCTGTTTTTTCTTTCTTTCTGCGATCGGGTCCCTCTTTATAGGTTTTTCCCTAGCTTTTGTAAGTCTTGGGCCAGGGTTTGTGGGATCGAAACTCTTCGGAGGTCCACCAATGGGTGGAGATCCAGACTGCGGTTTAGGAGGGTTATCTCTTTCCATTTCTTCTACAGTTTTATTCATTTCCCACGCACGTATTGCCTTGGCCCTGTACTCGGCCCTATCTTGAGCATGTTTCTTGGCTGCAGCCTTGTCAATCACAGCTTGCTTCTTCGCTTTATTCTGACGGGCTATCTTTGTTGCAAGTCTAATCCTACCTCGTCTAGTAAGTTTAAACCCACCGTCGTATTTAAAATACTTTCGTAAGGCTTTGCTCCCTGCCGGAGGTGCTTTGGTAGCCCTCATAATGGCTTGAACTTCAGGAGAAGCCCATGGAGATTTTGTTGTTTTCCTTTTCATGGATTTTTTCAATGATTTCTTTGAGATAAGATGCTTGTCGAATCCAACTTCTTGTTTACCCCTTTTCTTCCCCACATCTTGTTTACTTCCTTTCTTCCCCACATCTTGTTTACTTTCTTTCTTCCCCACCTCTTGTTTACTCTCTTTTTTACCCGGTAGCGGTTTACCCAATTCCTTCAACATTTCTCTTTTCTCCTTCGCCAATTGCTCCTTAAGCATTTTCTGTTTCTCAATTTTCTTCTTAAGAGCAAGAGCCATTGCTACAAGCCGTCGACGAGCTTTGGCCCTTTGTATCTTTTTTAAAGCAGATTTATGGGCCGCTCGTTCTTTCCTGAGCATTTCTCGTACGTCCATATTGAGACCGAGTTCAAGTGGTAATCTCTTTTTCATTCGTTCGCTGATATATTCTCCATCCAATTGAAAGAGCTCTGCCTCGAATCTCTCTCTTTCTGGAAGGTTTGGATCTACCGGTACAAAGTATTCCCATTCATCTTTGTCCGGATCATATTCTTCTTCTTCTGCGGGGTATAGCCATGGGAATCTTTTCTGATGAGCATCTCGCTTGACCTTATGAGCCGCCAGTCTCCGTTCCTTCTTTTCCTTCTCCTCTTTTTCTAGTTCCACTTCTAACCATGCGATCTGTTCGTCTTGCCATTCAATAATATCCTCGTCTTCAGCATATGCTAAATCATAATGAAGAGCAAGTTGTTTACTCTTTGGAATCGACTTCCATGCTTCTATTGTCGCAATCCGGTCCCGTTCAATATTCAAAAGTCTCAATCTCTCTGCTTCCCTTTTTAGCTCTTCTCGAGCTTCGATTTCTTCTGGGGTCAAGTACAATTCCTCATTCCAATTTGAGTAGTCACCGTCAGACCGAGATGAACTGTCTTTACTTCGAATGTAAGGGTACAATGGATCAATTTTATCTTCCTCAAGTTCGGTTGGGATTTCTTCCAAACTCCAATTTCGCCACATCCAGTACAATCTATATTTTGATTTCGGTGGTCTCCTCACATCTGTGTCCATTACTAGTCTAAAAAATGCGAATCTACGTCGAATCATGAGCTCATGTTCGATGGCTAAATGACGAATGAGTCTTCGGATTGGTTGAAAGGAAATGTACGACCAGATTGTGCTAAAAAACCATGTGAAGATGCACCCCAGGATGTACGTAACAAATGGCATCGGAGTGTAAATGACGAAGCACATAAAAAACCAATAAAGGAATGCAAAGTTCATTGGTATAAAAGTAGGGTCAGCTTCATGTGTGATTAAGGGTTGAGCCCAACGATGTGCTTCAGGTCCGAAAAGTAAGGTTGACCAGAAGAACCTCTCATTTAAAAACCATGGATTCCACAATTGAAAGCGTCTTGCCTTCATCTTCAGCACAGCAACCGTGTACCTATCATGCGGTCCTTGATCACATTTGTGAAACTTCGGGAGAAGAGGCTTGGCTTTTGTGAAAACATTTCGATCATACCAAAATCTATTGCTTATTCTACGATTATCCCTGGTAATAAAAAAAAATCGTCAAATGGAGGTTGGAGTGTACGTACAGGATGGCTCAGAAAGTGCGGGTCAGTTTTGGGCGATCCATTGATCCTGGCACTGAAACTGAAACGTATGATTCGTTCTTCTCGAGGATGCGATGATATGGGCCCGTCAAAAGCCCGAATGAAATTAGGGTATTTTATCTTTACACATTATGTGAACAATGGGAAGTTTTGGGAGTTAGCTCAAAATGTGTATGTGTCGTCTGTTCTGATAACCAACTTTTATATTATATTTGACATATGGTTAAACCTTTAGTTTGTGGTAACTCCCAAATGACTTCGAACTTTATGATTCAATGAATTAAGTTTTACTAAACTGTCACTTATTCAACCTCGAGAAACTGGAATCATACATTTCAAAGCTATGATCGCTCAAAACTGATCAAAATTTTCTGGACGACTTCATAAATTAAAATATTTGATCAACAGGGATACTTACACTGGGAGTGTGCCATCAATATCCAAGTAGAAACAGTCGATTTCTCCAAGAGGTATCACTGTGATAATAATGAGGAAAACCACAGTGATCCATCCCATCTTTACTGATGGGATGGCTTCCGTAATATTTTCAATCAGATTAAAGTTTAATTTTTATTCGAGATTTTAGAAATATTATAGCCGAGCAATTAATTATAAATAATTTATAATTAATTGCAACTCGCTTGGATTGGAAACAGCGATGTCATGGTCACTTTTAGTTTTTTCTTTTGTCATCTAAAAGCAGAACTCGCAGCATGGTTGCTAATTTTCGTTATCACGGCAACATTTCTGACCAGAACCTGGATCGACCTTATCATTTTGTGTAAGTTTAGCATCTGCTTAATATTTTGTCTTTTCCGTTTTCTCATTTTTATTAGAAGAGTGCGTCACAGAATATAATTTCCGTAATTATTACTATATCTATCCTGTTCATGTTCAAAAATATGTATGGTTGTAATATTTATAAAAATGTAGATGCATTTAATGGTTGACGGATCGAGCATCTACAATAAAGATTTATACATGTCAGGGTATAGTATAATAGTAGAATAATAGTATTTGTTTAAGTCATGACAAAATCCAAATTCCAAATTAGGTTGCTGGAATAGTGTACATATATTATGTTAAAGGTTGTTAATTTAGAAATTCAGAGTAGGGCATATGGAATGTAAGTATGGTATTACTCGATATGTACTATTAATGGTCGTTTGTTTTTTAAAATACCGCTATTGTTCTGCATAAATATGAACTGCAATGACGTTGGTTGGTGCTATGCTATGACATGATTTCGCACATGAAACTTTCTAAATTGATTGCAATTGCAAGACGAATTGCCTACGCCTTATTGACAAAATTAGCTTCTTGGTCGCATTACTTCTGAGTCCCGCATAAACTTCATTTGACTAATTCATTGTTCAAGTTAATAGCGTACTATAATAAAAAAAATACTCCAATTGAATCGAGGTCGATTTCTCAAATGTCCTTGGTCCGTAGCATATAATAAAGTGCTAAATAAACAGCAAATTCTAAGTTAAGATATAAAAAGCAAGAAAAATTAAAATTAGTAGAAATTGAAACACAGATCCAAATGTAATATGAAGAAATTAAATACACCAAAAACCTGTAGTTTGGACTTATTCTGCCCGGCAATTTTTTTAAGTGAAAAGGCCTAATATTCAGTTTCAATACAAAACGCAAATCGTTTTGTATTGAAAGATTACAAACATTTCCACATGATCTTTTATGATCATGTCGAAATGTTTGTAATCATACAAATAAAAACTGTCCGAGAAAACACTTTACTTGATAGTTAGTTAATTGCTTTTATTAGGTCAGGAATTTAGAAATAAACTGTTAACCATTTACCTTGATGTTAATGTTAACCGTGCATATCTAGAAAGGCGAAATTAACTATGATATTCTATCAGAATTCAGGGAAATATAATTAGCGATATAATTATTATTTTTAAAATCTCGGAAAATCTTACTAACATTAGTAATCGGTAAATGTATCTCAGGCTTTCTAAAAGTGTGATACGCATTGGCAGCGGTTATGACGTAAATCTCTCGCAAGTAAGTTCAATAACGTACCAAAATGACAATTTCCGCCCTAGTATTTGGAATGTAGTTTTCTACCTTCGGACATTTTCGAATTGGCTATACGATGCAGGGTTATGACCTCATATTATATATATATAGCATATTAATCATCCTAAAAGTCAAGTCGATATGGGTGTTATCACAACCGGCGCCATCGCGTAGATCAATTGAAATAATTTGAAAGTATACGACTCAATAGCTTCTCGGGGCAAAGAGAAAAATGTTGTTGATTGTGAAATCCGCGCGGAACCGGTGGGAAATTGAGTTGAACGAAAATCATAATCACGACTTCTTGATTTTTCTTGGCACCTTGAAAAATTTCTTTCCATAATTGTCAAACTGAAGAATTAAGTCACTGTGGAATCGGAATAGAATGAATTTAAGAAGTCGGGAAAGACCTGACCCTCCAGAGGAAAACCTTGGTCAGTCGGGGGTCACCAAAACGCCTCGAAATAAACCGTTGAGAGTTGGAGCGGTTCCAAAGGTTAGTCTTGATTTATTTTTCAAAATTCTAGGATAAACGAGCTATCGTCATAAGTCGGATCTTTTTTCCAGCCAAAGGAAATGAATATTCTACAGAAAACAGTCAACAGTGATGTTCGCAATAGTCAAATAAATTACGTGACATAAATGTTGATACAAAATTATACGTTAGCCATACGTCCATGCATTGTGCATGTCATGTCATAGTCATGATGGCACAGGCACTTGCTATGTTCGGGGTTCGATCTCTCGGGCAATATACTATTATCGTTACATGCTTCAAGATTTTTTTTTGCATAACTAACTAGCTTAATGTGTCTATTAATTCTATTATTTGTCTAATTGCGATGTTAGGCTGAATTCAGACGAATACGTGTACAGTAATATGAAAAAATTCCCAAGAGGGACACGAAAGTGATATTTTTGATATTTCCCGAGGTTTAAAGAGAATACTAATACTAATACCCATTCCTTTACGAAAAATGCGAGAATGATTGACTATGTCTTAATTACTGGCAAATGTCAATAAATATCATATTTTAAAATTATTTCTTTGTTTTGGAAAAGGATGGGACTGGAGATGCAGTAATTGGGGACGATGGACCACAGCTATTGGAGGTATGCATTGACTGCATAGCTTCAGGATTTGCCGCAGAAGCTGGAGGTGCCAAGAGGATCGAACTGTGCTCCGCATTGTCCGAAGGTGGTCTGACTCCGTCGATTGGGTTTCTTCAAGAGATGAAGAAACATGTCAAGATTCCAATCTTTGTCATGATCCGTCCTCGCGGAGGTGACTTTGCATATTCCAAACTCGAGATTGAGTCGATGAAGGTAATTATTTAAACATTATTGAATTATACACGAAACCTGTCCCAGGTGACCGGGTTCAGCGACAAAATTGTAAATTGTGATCGTCACTCTTGTTTTTTTTTGTTTTAAAGTGTCTTTAATTTAGAATTTAAAAATTTTACGACGCAATTTTGTCATTATTTAAATTGTAGGTGGACATTCGTGAATGTCGAGCTCATGGTGCGGACGGATTCGTATTCGGCGTTCTGAATATGTACGGTGAAGTGGATGAGAGACGTTGTAGAGAATTATTGGAAGAAGCGGATTATTTGCCAACAACTTTTCATCGGGCTTTTGACATGACTCCTGACCCTGTGGTGGCTATGGAGCAGATAATTGGACTTGGTTTCAAACGTATTTTAACAAGTGGGCAGAGCGGATCCGCTCTACTAGGAAAGTCAGTAATTCGCAGACTGGTGGAAAAAGCAAATGGACGGATTACGATTATGGCTGGAGCTGGAATTAAAGCAGAAAATGTCAAGGAAATAATTGACGGAACCAACGTACGAGAAGTCCATGCTTCTTGTCGAACCAAAGTACCATGTCAGATGCAGTACAATCAAGGTGTTCACATGGGCTCCAATAACGATGAGATGAACAATCTGATCACTCACCATGAAGTCGTCAGAGCAATTGTTAAGAATTTGAGAGGATAGGTAGAAAGTTGTCATGTTTAAAGCCAAGCTGTTTGAAAGACATATTTTAAGAGATTTTTTAAATTGTTTTAAAACCAGCGATTTTTCCAAAAAAAAACTTGTCGGCTCACAAATTGTAAGTGAAACCAACTTTTACATTAAAATGTCATTCAAGACATTACATGGGTTTGTAATAAAAATACAAATAAAATTATTTTAAAAGTTTTAAAACAAGAAACTATTTCTTTTCGCTTTCTTCTAACCCTAAATAGGTGTGAGACAATCATTGTCATTTCCAGAGCCTATTCAAGAGATTATGAAGAGATAAAGGCTGTTGATCCTACTTCTGAAACTAAATAAAATGTTATAATTCTGGTTCCTGCGTCATCGTCGAAGCATTTTTATTTGAAAAAGTAATTTCAGCGTTTCAGCCAAGAGTCCGAGACCGAGTATTGTGAATTGGTATATTTTGGATTGAAATGCAAACATTTTGAATTATTCACCACAATTACACAATTATGGTGAAGTGTAATTATTCCACTTCCTGATTCTGGAAGCCCAAGTAGTATTTGTAAACATTTCATTGGTCCCATCCGGGTTAGCGTAAAGCATAATTTATCTGTACTCTGCCAAATTCCATTTCGTGTTCCAGTGCGTCATGGCGTAAAGTTAAATGAGCTGACTCAGTTCCCCAAGGTTGTGAAATCAAAAATCCAATTTAAATGGAGGTCGTGTACTCCAATATAATATTATGCCCCTTCGCCGACTGTTTGAAAACTTTCCTATTGTTCTTCATGACCTAACGACACTCATGCTATCGTAAAGGAAACTTTCTAAACTCTTAACAAACGAACGATTTAATTACCTTCGTGGTAGCAAACAAGTTTATTCGGTTCGTCCTTGTAATAGCGATAATAAAATGGTCCCTATAAATCAAATCGAGGTCGCATCCCAATGCCAGGTACACAAAGAATGTGATGATGATAAATCCAGGAAGGGAAACATTTATTTAACTGACATTCGCAAGAATATAGTGGGGCATGTTATTGCTGTGAATGTTAAATAACAATATTTAAAAAAATTAAACGGGAGAGAAAAACGACAAACTCGTTCAAAATCTAGGCAAATGAAACAATGATATAAGAAATAAGATATAAAATATTATCGGCCTCGTCCACGACCCCTTCCACGGCCCCCTCCACGACCGGACTTGGCTCCCCTCTTCCCCTTTGCCCCTCCTTTGGCCTCAGCTTTTGCACCTCTCATTCTATCCTTTTTCATTCTTGGGTCAACAACTTTGTAGAGACCCTTGAGACCTGCTGGTCGTCTAGCTCTTTTTCCGCTTGTAAACTTCTTAGCCACAACATATGTGACTTCCTTCTTTTTAGTTTGTCCAGCTTTCTTGTACAATCTAAAAGATATGTATATATTTCTTGATTATTACAATTCCGAACACTACAATTTACCCAACCTAATATTGTAATTAACGTACTGCTTGAGTTGACTGGCTTTCTCAGTTTCAGACAATTCTCCTTGGTTCAAGATTGCCTCCGCTTTCTTTCTTGACTTTTCCATCTTTCTCACAACTCGCTTCTTCTTCCTAGCCTTGGCTTCAATAACTTTCTTAATTGGTCGCGCGTTAATTTCCTGAAAATCCAATTTAAATTTCGGTCAACTCTTGTTAACTGACACAACACTTTCCAATTGTAATCAATCATACCGATAAATACTTCAACAATTAAACAATTCTAATGATAATTTCGAACTGCTAGGAGTATAGAAAAATCTAGAGAATTCGTATGTTAGTTAAGCCATTGCAATAAAGGCTTTCACGTGATACCTGCAAATTCCTCTTGTAATCGTCGACGAGTTGAGCCGGAACTGGCGCAGCTTTTCGCATGTGTTTTTTCTCATCAGCCTCAAACCAGTCAGGTAGACCAGGATCATTGAATGCATAACGATTCCAGCCCTCATCCATTATATCTCGTTTCGACTTGCGGGATTGAATCATAAGTGTACCGAGCGCCAATCCTTCAGGGTCAAGTTTGAGTGCTTTCCGTTCTAGTCGTGAAACAATTATATTGGTCAAATCGAAAAACTCATTTACTTTGCACTGTAAATACGACTACAATTCTATGAACACGAGATGTGACACAAAATATTGCATTAAGTATAATTAGAAAACATTGCCAAACAGATAATAAAATTAAAAGTTTAGAAAGTTTAGATCCAGACAAAATACAGGTTAGGTCTGACAGCAAAATCTGAAGCATTAACTTAAGACAACATTGTTTATTTGGTTTTAAGTTTTGCTTCAGAAACATGTGAAATGTCTTCTCATTTTCATATGTATTCGGTACTCAACCGTGTCGAAAGTGATGTTTCAAATGGAGACAGTTAAAAGTTTAAACTCACTTTTCAAAGGGGGCTTTACAACTTCTGGAGCTACTTCCGTGGTAACGGCTTTACGCTTTTGGGATTTTGGCTTTTCATCTGCCGTTTTGTTGGCAAAACCAAGTACCTGGGCACCCTTCTTTATAAAAGCCTCCGCCATCCCATTCAATTCAACATCTTCATCCGATTCAGCATTCAAATCGTTGAAAATGTCCTGTAGATATTGAAATTAAAAAAAATATATAAATTCAATCAATTGATTTGCCAAACTATACACTCTGATAATGAATCGGCTATTTGAAACTTACTTTATCAAACCACATTTGCGCTTTTCGAGCACGTTTTTCATTCTTGCTCGCAGGGTCCAAATCTGTTATCAAAGGATGACTTTCAATTGGTGCCGCATCGTCCATGTCTAATTCATCATCGTCTTCGTCCAACATGTCGGAGTCCTCATCTTCAAAACCGAGACCGTCATCCAAATCAGGGTCGTCATCTTCTAAATCACTATCGCTTACTACATCATTTGCAGCCTCCTCTTTACTGGTATAAAATCTAATCGATCATAGAAGAAAAATAAAATATAAAATATAAATATAGTACAAAATTTCATAATAGTTTATGTTTAATCCTGTGAAAATTACACACCTTCCACTGCTGTCAAGGCATTGGTCTTCCTTATCAAATGTAACCACTTTAGATTTTCGTGTTTGCTCAAAAAGTTCAAGTTCTTCGTCGGTGTCAAGAACTTCATCTTCCTCGATTGGAGGCATCTGTGATTTTTCTGTCAAGTTGTCTACGTCGGCATGAGTTTTCATACTTTTTAAAGAAAAAAGAGTATCTTCGGAGGTGTCCGTTGGTCCGGCGTCTCCAGGTATGATCATTTTCAAATTCGTTTTGTCATGAATCTTCTTTCTATCTTTTAGAAGTTTCTTTCTCTTTTTCTTTGTTTCCTTCAATTCTGCTTCTTTGACAGCGGCGATGGCTTCTTCAAGCTTTGTTTCGATGTCGCTGTCATCTTCATCTATCTCAGCTACTTCCCCAGTCACCTTCAAATCGGTATCATCAGGTTCCTCTGGTTGTGATTTTAATTTTACGAACTGATCCAATTTGTCTCTATATAATGATGAAAATAATGTTGGATTTTAGGTCAAGCTACTGAACAATGGCGTTATATCAAAATATGTATTACCTCAAAATCTTTCTCCATTTAATAAGGGCTTTAATTTCTTTCTTTCCTAAGACTTTGACGTCGTTACAATAGTCTTTGATGTCTTGTGTTGTTATTGCGTTTTTAACGATCCAGTCCTCGTCCAGAATTATCTATTCAGAGTGTTAGATATTAATATTTTAAGGTCTCATAAATTCAATAGCATTGTTACGAAACTAAAAATCCAGACACAGGTTGGCTGGATCAAAATATAAATTGCCAAACTATAAAAACGAAAATCGTTTGATACCTTTGAAGTATTGGCAAGCAAGTCAATATGATCTGAACTCCGAATGAATTCACTTGCTGGAATCGGTCTATAAATCAAAGCATCCCCCGTAACATACCCTTCCGGTTTCTTCTTTTTACTGTATAAATTAAACAATTCGTGATAATAATTCCAATATTAATTTACCATTCAACAATTAATCAACTTACGTAAATTCAGTTAGAAGCTGCTGGAGTTGTTTCTTCCCTTCAGGGATATCGATATCTTCGAATACATATTTGGCGTCAAAAAACTTAGGGTCAATAGTATCGGGAGCCAAATAACCTTTACAGGCAACGAATATTTCAGCTGACTCGAGACGAGAAGCAGCTGGTTTTGTGGAGTAGACATTCTTGAAGAATTGTCGAAAAATCCACAGTAGTGCATTGTAATCCTTAGACCGGAAAACTTTAGTAATAAAATAACCTCCGGGTTTAAGAATGGTAGTCGCGAGTTTGAATGCACTCAAAGTAAGGCAAATCTGTTGGTAAGCATCATGAATCCAATTCTGCCCGACATTTGGGGCACCATCATGAAGAACCACATCAACTTTCCAGGTTTTTAATTCTTTCTTTATAAGTTGTAGACAACGTGGTGTCGTGATGTCTTCTTGAATACTTATACACCCGGCCAAAGGTTTAATCGGAAATAAGTCAACTCCTAAAGTCGAAAAAAACATTAATGTAAAAACTATCAGTAAAACTGTCACCGCGATCATCTGAGGTGGACGGACATGCGGTTCGGATGTGTGCCATCAAATCATAAGATGTACCATTCCGACTCCAACTCGAAAAATTCGCGGCGACTACCTCTACCACAGGCCAATAATTTTGAACCCGGACTTCTGGGACAGGTATAACGGCAACTCTGACGTAAACTTTAATAAATTCTCACCAATAACAATACTGGAGACTGGCATGTGTTCGACAGCCACTTGCATCCATCCTCCAGGTGCAGCACAAAGATCAACCAAAACTTTGGACTTCTGAAGAAATTCAAACTTTCGGTTCAACTGGATCAATTTGAAAGCAGACCTAGACCTGTAGCCTGGTAGAAATACATAATTTGGATTAATTTTAGAAAAGATTATAAGAAATAAATACTACAGCACTGATAAAATAAAGTGACTATTCTCTATCCTACATCCTATTCCTAGTTGTACGGTAATATTGTCAGAACTTTACAACTGCTATTTGCAAAACGTATTTTGGAAAATTATTTTTTCTCGTAATCTGTATTTCAAAGTTTAATTATGATATAAAAATTATATTTTTTTTCACGAGTTTTGAAACTAACCTGTCTCTTTGGCAAGATGGTAGAATTTATCCTTGCGCTGCTTTCCAACCTTCGATTTCTTGCCCATTTTGATGAGCAAGAAGTTCGGACGTCACTATTTAAATTTTTGACAATATATTAATACTTTTTATGAAAAAAGAAGTCAAATCGTGAATGGTGGAATTCATGTACTCATGTAAAGAATCACCATGCGCTTAGATTTGAAATTGACGGGGTTTTGGGAGCTCAGAGTTATCAATGAGCGACTATGTACATTGAGCATCAATCAAAACTTTTACGAGAGTTCATGTATGGAATGGAATGGAACAACGGAACTACAAAATCAGCAAATCTGTGATTGTCTTACATTCCGTACATTCGATGGACATTATTCTTCATTATTCCAGCTTCCACATATTATTTGTAGCCGTCCTTCCGCTTACGCTGTCAGAGTCAGAGTCAGTCAGAGAATTCTTCATTTAAGATTTAAACCTTAATGATCCATTTCCCAAACTGTTCAGTACAATTTAACCGAATTGATTTCTGATGAATAACATTAAACAGATCAGGCGAATATTTTACTGGAAGATTGTGAAAATATTAGAAATCTTGGTTTCCTATGAACGTGGACTTTCATACATG
The DNA here is from genome assembly GCA_034698945.1 of Protaphorura quadriocellata. Taxonomy (NCBI): domain Eukaryota; kingdom Metazoa; phylum Arthropoda; class Collembola; order Poduromorpha; family Onychiuridae; genus Protaphorura; species Protaphorura quadriocellata. Next base: position 14,159 of record JAQGCA010001058.1, read on the forward strand.
CTGTAGAACTAATATTTGTTGGATTCGTTAAAGTACGAGTATATCTCTCAGGCTCGGTCAAATCTTTTTTTGGTCAAAGATTCATTGCTTCTTGAAAAGAGATGGAAATTGGATATCCTGCATTCCAATTCTTCCGTAGGAAGACAACTTCAGACAATTAGTATTCTCGATGGTTTCTCAAATCCAGAGGCGAAGCAAGCGTCTTTGCGCCCGTGTGCCAAAACCGTCAGCGCCCCCACACCAATTTATACATATTATCACGTATTAACCAAACAGATAGACAGAGCAATTTCAAAACAGTCTGCACAGAATTTCATTTGCTAGACCTTCGCCGCTTCTTGCAGTGGTATCAAAGGTTTAAAAAGGATTAGCAAATTGTGAAAGCGGTAATATTTTATTTTACGTATCCAAAGCACTGGGGATGCACCGAATATCCGGTTGACAGGATATCTGGGCATTCGGTATCCGACCGAGTGGCCGGATAACGAAAACTACGCAACCGGGGTGTCTATCGAAAGATGCCACGGAGTACATCACTATGCGCAAAGAGGCTGGACGGGTAATCAAGAGAGCCGATAAATCGAATACCACCGAAAGTTACAAGAATCAGTGCCTGAAATGTCTATAGCGAGAATTAGCTTAGCGGCCATCTTACTTTAAGCGAGAAGGTCATTCACTCCAATGCCAACAATACAGAATGTCTATAGGCTAATAACATTGGTCCCGAAACCAGGTTTTCGTAGTACATTGGCATGGGATGCGGGACCAGGCAAAAAATAAAAGTTGTTATTTTGGTTGTTTATTAGTTGTCGGCTCTCCTAGAAAACCGAATGACCTGCTTGACCCTCCTTGACTATGCGATATTTCAAGTGCTCTCTGAACTCACTGGTCTCTAGGCCAACGACGTCTATAGGTCATAAATTACACGTTTTAATAGCGGCATCTGCTTCGCGTAACGTTCTCTAACCTTACAACAGTACTGCACCAACTCGCTCTTCATGAAATTATCGAAATTTTTAATAATTGATACCGGATATCCGGATTTTTCCGGTTAACCGAATATCAGAATATTCTGTACATTTTTTACTACAAAACTGCTTATTTTGGATTATTGAGCCAACGTTTGTGAATACTGAATACCGAAGTCATTCATACGGTATCAGGATCTACTCAGTAGCCGCTTTCAATAGACACCACACCAGTACATAGTTTTTACTATCCGGCCGAAAATCCGATTGCCAGGATTGGTCGGATCGGTACATCCTGGTATTCTGCTAAATACCGCCATCCGGTGCATCCCTACAAAGCACTTTTTCAATTTCTCGGAAGTCGGGTGTAGCATCGAAAAACAATGAATAGTATTTTCAAGCAGGCATTTCGACTGCAATTTTCTCACGTACTTTCCGCTAATAGATCGATCATTTCGTTTCACTTTGAATATCAGACGGCGAGTCCTAAGAAAGAAATGAGACCCAATAATCCCTCATTGGCACGCAGGGCAAGATTAAACGAACAAGAAATGCATTGGTCCTGGGGCGCCCGCGCCCCGATTTCACTCTTAAACTCAACTACCAAGCAAATGTGCCTTTTATGGTACAAACCCTGTATTTCATACATATTGTGCTATCAAGTTTTCTCGTCTACAAATATTTTATTATTTTTGCGCCCCCCCCAAAATTCTGCGCCCGTGTGCCGGGCACACCAATGCACATCCATAGCTTCGCCCCTGGATGTGACTTTTGTCGTTGGGGATAGTGTTATATTAGTTCAAGTTCTAACTAAGTTCTTTAATTTAGTCCTAGTTCTAGTTCCCGGAACTAGAAGTAGAAGTCAATGTAAACTTTAGAACTAGAACTAGAACTAAATTATCACTCGGAGCTGTACTGGAATTGAGTTCTAATTGAGTTCTTTAGTTATATTTCCCATGCCTCCGTGTAGAACTAATTTGGAACTATAACTACAATAGAATTCGAGTGGAACTAATTAGAACTAGAACTAGAACCTTGAGTTGGTTGTGGAACTAGAACTAATCAGAACTAATATAACACTAGTTGCGGATAAAAAAAAGAAGTAATTGAAGCTCACAAATTGATTCTGATGGCGAGATCACCCGTTTTCGAAGCAATGTTTGAACGTTGGGAGACTGGGAGAAACTGCGAAATAGAAATTCCCGAAATCTCTGGAAAATCTTTCCAATTGTTTCTCAAGGTAAGAATACGACTTTCCCGTGTATAATTTTGGGACGGTAATTAAATTTAAAGCGAAATGTTGGTAATATTCATTCACGCTTCACGCCCACAAAGTGAGATGTTACAATGAACTGGGTTAATTTCGTGTATATGTACAGCGAACGGCGCCTCTACACTTATAATGTAAACCGCCCAAATTTAAAGTAAATTGTTTGTTTTCGGTTTAATCTAGGTTTACCTGGAATGCAAACACCTGGATTTTATTTTTATAGGTACGGGGTATAGGTTGACTATTCACAACCGAGTTGATTCCAAATGAATTTAGTTTACACTACAAAAAACCGGCTAAACAAAAATCAGTTTTCCTCATTTTTGTAAAAAAAAAATCAAAAAAAAATCACCCTTTAGAGTATGATAAATGTGTGTTCTTTTACCGCAGTTTCTGTACGCGAATGAGTTTGATGTGACTGGAAATGAAGCGGCGGCGGAAGTCCTGTATTTGGTTCACAAATACAACGCATCGGAATTGACAACAAAATGCTCTGACCTCTTGAAATCTGCCATTAACATAAAAAATGTTATTTATATTCATCAGGCTGCAACGAGATTTGAACAAAAAGCTCTTTTCGGGCGTTGGAATTCATTTTACAGTAATAACAATGTAGCAAAAGTAGCAATAATAGTAATGAGTTAGTTATAGTATCCGATTCAGCCGTAAACATTACATAAATTCATAATCCAATCAGTCAGTTGTCACTAAAATAATAATTCAAGTCACTTCAATTTACAGTAACTTAACTTGATGTGAATTGCCTTCAAATAACAAATTATTGTCTAAATTTAATATGCCTTTTTTGAATTTTTAAGAAACGGAAAACCAGTACTCGAAGATATTGGATTCATGCAAATTGATTTGGACACACTGGGCATGATCTTGAAACATGACAAGTTGGCGACTGATGAAGTCACAATATTTCGAGCTGTCATGAGGTAGAAAATTTTTCAAGTTATATTCTAAAATACGTGTTCTTGTAGACTTTCGTTAATCATTAAATAAGTCGACAACAAAACTGCTCCGTCTTAAAAAGACCAAGAAACACCAATAAAATCACACGACAAAAATTTTGTGACAGCCAATATCTTAACGCTGTTAAAGAGCAAAAACCGGGCTTCAATCAGTTGAACTCAAAATTATTTTGGATTTCAGAATCGTGTTTTTCCAAATCTGTCTCTTTTCAAACTTACGACCAAAATTCTGAGTGCAAACGAAGTGTTATTAGAAATCGCGGACAAAGCTACGGAACACCCTCAGCGATTAATATTTAGTAAAAGTCGTGGTATCTGTGAATGCAACGGCTTGCACTCTTAATAAACAGCCTGTCAAAACTCAAAACTTAGCAGGATATTTATAAATCGGTTTATATATTTAATCAAATAACTAGTTAGAATTTTGAAAAATTCTGAAAAATTGATGCTTCATTTGTTTGTATTTGTGTTAAATTCTTGTATATTAATGTTTAAACTAAATTATGTAGCAGATTTAACATTGGTGTTTAACTGAATTACTTATAGTGTAGTGTAATAATTGTTTCTTCAGGTAACTTGATGAAGATTAGTAGTTCAATCTGATCGTTTTTGTTAGTTAAGCATTGCTTGATTAAGCAATCTAATGACCTGTCTTGTGTACAGGGTGTTGCGTCTGAATAAATTTAATTGAATAGAACTAAATTGTTCAATTTCAGATGGGCTGAATTCAAATGCATCATGCAAAAAATGCAATGCACAACCCAGAACAAATGGGTTATTTTGCAGACCATCATCCATTTAATCCGGTTCCCCACAATGAGTCCACAAGAATTCACTGACGAAGTTATTGGAAAGTTCAAGGGGTTTTTGACTGACAGTGAGGCAGTTGGGATCTACATGTACTTCAATACTGGTTCAACAATCGAGTAAGTCAGAATCAGAATTCATATAAACTTGCATATTGTAAACTGACAGGAATAACGTTGGATGTCAATACACGCTCAGCTAAAATTAATATCATCGGTACTCAGATTGCACTCTTCTGATATCGAGCAAATCTTCGAGTACAACTTTTGTCAAAAATTTCGACAACAAATGCCGTACTTAACCCACGTAACTAATCCAGCAGCTTAATTGGGTTTAGCAGCTGAATAATTTAATCCAGCAGCTAAATAATTTAATCCAGCAGCTAAATAATTTAATCCAGCAGCTAAATAATTTAATCCAGCAGCTAAATAACTAAATCCACAGCCATTCCGGTCCTATTTACCCGGCCAATCTCGTCCGAACAATGCATCCCACGTGTGACCTAGGTTGGCTCCATCCGTTTAGAATAGCTGCTGGATCTAATTATTTAGCTGATCTACTGCTTTAGTTGCTGGATATAATTATTCAGCTACGCCCGCGTTATATAGCTCCTGCAAAAATTTAATTCTTGTTGAATTGGTCCAATCCCGATGAGAAAATGCTTGGATTTTTGTTGCCATTCAACCATTAGTTCCTTAAGAGGTTGTGCAGACAATTGTGTAATACGAACTAAAGAAGAAGGTGTTCTTATAAATATTAACAGATCGGAACTTCCAAAGCTTCCATTCAGCAGGATTAAAAGATTGCCAGCAACTATTTACACGGTCCGCCCTTACAAGAATGTTGCGTCTTTACAAAATTCAAACTGTCCTGTGGGCATGGACACCCTGGAGAAATGTGCGAGTCAACATTTCGGTGACTTACTTTTTTATTTTTACTTTACCGAACATGCCAAGATCTTGTGAAAATTGTGTGTATTCTCTTTCCAGATTCACATCGAGTAGAAATATTCGGGTAAGTAACAGCTATAGAATTACTCGGACCGCCATCAGGAGCAGAACAGTTCGCGATTTCTACATATCCGGCAAATCAGGCTAGCCAATTAACCGACACAATCCGTACGAAACTTCGATCACACGATTCCGCCACATTTGACCCGACCGAAGGTTTGGAAGTTCTCAAGGATGTGCCTCACATTGTCAAACTTGCGCTGAATTATTATTTCCAAAGTGTTAATTTTAATTCTGATTCGAGAATTGAAGGAACTTTGCTCGTTAATTGTACGCAGAGCACTTCGAGCCGTTATAGGCAGACCACGCAGCTAACTATAGTTCTGTGCAAATGAACTGTGGTATGGACCTCATCACTTTTTCATTTACCTCATTATCTGAAAACTGTTTTAGAAGACGTGGCTATAACGATTGTATTTGCAGCGGGCGAATCGAAGCAATCCACTTCACACTTTGATTCCAATGGCCAATCGTATTGTTTTCGTAGACTTCACAAATACCACATCCTTGAAGTGCGATTTTTTTCATTTAGTCGGAATTCAATTTTGTGCCAGACTCTAGAAACAATATGTGGTACTCCGTTTCTCATTGGAAGTTTTAAAATCTAACTATTTCTGTATATTTAATATTTCTTGACTACAGCGTCATAAATAAAGACAAAATACAGTTCTACACAGTATTTCGAATTACTTGTGGGTGGGATTTTATCGCTCAGTAGAATAGAGGGATTGAACGTTAGATTAGAGTGAAAACCCAGTAAAATAGTATCTTGAACAGTAAAATAATACCTTGAACAGCAAAATAATATCTTGCGCAGTAAAATAATACTTTGAACAGTGAAATAATATCTTGCACATTAAAACTAGGATTTATGTCATCCCGTCCCTGGCTGCCACAGAAGGGCGACCGAATAATGTATTACGCGGATTTCCTCAAAATATCGCCATCAAAACATTTTGACTACATTCTGTTGCTAGGCAACCCAAAATAATAACATCCCGATCGTCTCA
>JAQGCA010001059.1:0-20185 GCA_034698945.1 Protaphorura quadriocellata
ATTGTTGTCATGTTGGACAAAGGAAAAGAGAATTGGCTAGCTAGGAATGTAGTTATTACTCGGCTTCCTTACGTTTTCCTAAGACCTTGTGGTAGGCGAACGAAAACTCTAGAGCTTTTAAGGGCTACCAGATAGACCAATCACAACGGCTGACTCCATGCCATCTGTAATGTGAAGTCTTGGAATGCCTGGATATTGAACTACTCTGTTCGGAGTAGGGGTTTCCGTAAAAATATGATGATACAAATGAGAACAGCAGAATGAACGGGTCACCAGGTAACCCCTGGCCAAATTTTTACTTGTAATCTTATCGACGAAGGCTCAAATGAATTACTTGGTAAAATAAAATGTTAGAAAAGCTAAAATTCCACTATATTATTAAACAAGCGAACAGAATTTTTGACTTTGGTACCTAACCAGACGTTCCAAGGTAATCAATCTACTAGAAGGCAGGCACTGATTGATGGTGTACCCATGCCCTTAAATATCCTAGGTCACAATATAAACCAATAAAATGTTGAGATGTTAGTTACGTATACGCTGAACGTTTCCTATTTGCATTGCTTCTCCAACAGTACAGTTCATACACAATCAATATGAGAGAGAAAGTCCACGAGTACAATTACATTGAAAGAAGAAGAAAAAGACTGGACAACGTTCACAATGTGCTTTTGTGCTGTCAACTGTGCCCACATTCCACCTGACTGATTGACAGACAGGAGGAATGCATTCAGTTTCAGCTTGATTTTTAGTAGCAAAAATGTAGCAGGAAGAAGAAAGAGTTTGACATGAATTGACTAGGCCTGAAACACAGATAGAACAAGACAGGCAAGAAGGGGAAGGATATGCATGATATAGAGATGGATTTTGTAATCAGAACGTCCAGGCAGTTTAAAATCTCATCTCCAAGTGTACTCTAGTCAGGAGAGATGATTAATTATTATTAGTACGTACGGGGAAAGAAGGCAGGGGGGGGCACTTGGGCTAGGATTGCCCCGTGTTGTCGATCGTTGACCTTTCTCTGATGACTGCTCACATTGTGTTATTTATACCCTGGGTAAAACGAATTTACATGATGGGTGAATGGAGTGAGCTATTCTTTGACAAAGACTTGAAGTCACACAGCACTGAAAATGCTTGGTTAAGATCCGATGGAGGTCATCTCAATACTCCCCGTTGTCGCGATGAGGAAGTGACGTGACCCCCAGAATGAAAGCAACGTACGCACGTATGTAATGTACGCATTGGGATGACATTGAGTAGTGGGTAATACGTATATAAAGTTACATGAGTTAATTATGAGTGCACCACTCACGACCAGAGAGCTTAAGTTGTGCACAGCTCGTGCAAATAGTAAATATATAGATATAGTAATTTACAACAGAACATTCCAAATCACTTTTTTATGTCAATCCATTCCATGCGAATCTCTTGCAGAGAGATATATATTGTCACAGCACAGTGCGGAACGGCAGACTGAGCCCTTGATTTGACACGTTGTACTTGCCTTTCAGGTTCCCTCCATGACCTTCGCGGTGACTACGGTGGTGGTGACCTCCGTCAGTCCGACTGATATCTTCGAGCAGACGTCTGGAGCGATCACGATATGTCGTCGGCATATCTGGTAAAATTGGCATAGCCGCTGGTGTACAAGCCATCTCACTCCCCATACTTTCACTGTCCGTCGCCATTGGAGACATTTCACCGAACCGATCGTAGAGTAAACCCGTGTAGTCATCACTTCGGAATGTTGACGCGATTCTTTCAATGCTTCGATCTTCCTCACTGGCACACGGACTTATCACTCCGGAAGGAATCGAACCCCCGTACTTGTCTCTCCCGAATATCATTGCATGTCGACTGTTGGACATGGATTGAGCGTCAAATCTCCCTTGCCCGTGTCCATACTGATCACGAATCAGTTGATCCACTGATTTCAGAACACTGTGCCGGTCATGTTCAGTTCCATCTCGAACTCTGGACATGCGCATGAGATGATGAATCCCGGCTCGTTCTTGGATCTGTTGACGTCGTCTGGCGATTTCGGCTTTAATCCGGGCCTTTTTTTCCTCCCGGTTGATGTTCTCTTCTTCTTCCTCGTCTTCCTCCTCACTCACGTAGGGGGAAGGGTGCCAGGACCTGGACTTTCGGTGTTTTCGGACTTGATGTCTTTTGTCCCTTGACAGTGAGGGGGATCGTGAGGTAGAGAGTAAGGACCAAGCTTCCCCTTCACTACTTCGTCGGGGCATGAACCTTGAAGAAACTCTGTATCGAAAGTCGTCATCGTCCGAAACCATTCCCATACTATTGATGGCCGTTTCCCGAAGAACTCCCCCAGCCGCGGCCCACGGAGATGCCAAGTATGATTGTGAGCGATCCCACTCCCCCATCCCAGACACAGGTCTGAGGAGATCACTATCTTCTAAGGACTCATACTCCAAGGATTTGTACTGGGACCTCAGTATTCCTGCCGTACTCTAAAGAACCAATCAAAGGAATTCAATGTTAGTTGTGGCCTGTACCTTGTGCAGGGGTAAAGACAAGGAAAATAAGGAGGGCACAGACAGACACAAAGACAAACACATGAGGAGCTCATACTCGATCAAAATCTTGAAGCTCATGGTCCCCGTCCTCTTGTATGGGTGAGAAGGGAAGGGAAAGTTTGGGATCAGATAACTGACGCCGATGCCCTTTGACCTTCCGACTTATTACTGGACTTGCTCCTGCCGACCTCGATATTCCCACATTCCTAGTTAGGTCCGCTCTGCATTCAGGAACCCACCATAAATTAAATTAGAATTTTGACCCCCTTTTTTTGAATTTATTTTTGTAGACTCCTCCTTCAATCAAAACACAAGTTTGTGCGTGCCATGTGCTATGAATGAGTGTGTGCCTGTGCCACTTGTTCCAAGCCTACTGTTCGTTGTATGTAGTTATGTATGTATTGAAATATATAATCTATTATGATATATTTGTGTTCAAATACCTCGACCTCTCGCTCCCAGCCCGACTGGTCACGGCGTCTAGTCTGGCCCCCAACTCCCTGTCTCTTTCTCTCAGGGCCTCTAATCGTCTCCTCTCATCCGAAAGCAATTGTCGTCGCTCCTCTTGCAATTGCTCCCGAAGAGTTCTCATGTAGGTGGGGAGGTGGGAACCGACATTTAAATTTGTTTCTCCCAGCCCAGACGTAAGATTCGAAATCCCACTCAAGCCCATTGACATGTCCGTGTCACCTTTGTTCAAGAGGTGTCTTAAGTCTGGCGGTAAACATGCTGCCAACTCCGCCAAATTCGAGGACCACTCGTCCGACGTTTTATAACTAGGATATAGTCCGGAAAGTACGGACGTGGTCGTCGTCATGTCTGAGGCAGTCGTGAAACCCGAATTCGTGGAACGGAGTCGCATTCCGGGGAAAAGGGAAGTCGTCGAGAATAAACTTCCACTCAGGGGATAAACAGTCTCAGACTTACTGGGCAGGTTACTCACTATACTAGAACCTGCAATCACGATAAGAAATTTATCACCCTGTCCCCGTCCACACTAACTAACTGAATGAAAAGATGAAAAGAGGAAAAAGTAGTAAGTGTATTATTGTGTGATTGTAAGAGGAGTTAAATACCTTGGAGTAAACCCAGGGCAGAACCTGGTCTCGGGATAGGGTCTGAAATACCCATTCCTGAAATTTTCCTGAGATTGCTCTCACTCGCACTTGGTCTAGATAGGCCAAAACTTGTCATAGGATAAGACCTACTACTACCACCCAAAGTGTTGTCGAAAGAGGTCATTCTCATTGGTGAGAGAGATCTGTTGACCAAAATAAACAACAGTTATCACCCCGAAGACCCATATTTGACCCGGATACTCAGTTAGAAGAACAAACCTGAACGTCTCCTGAGCTCTTTGTCTCTCCCTTTTCTTCGTCGAAGGCAAAGGTGCGGCTTCCTGGTCTGGAGGAAGGCACGGCAACTTTCTCCTCATCCGGAGAGATTTTTGAGAGTCCGTTTCACTCATCGTGTCTGAAGAATCTCCGGCATCTCGACCACTCCTGGGGGTTCCCACCGGGGTTGAGCCTAATGGAGTACCCAACGGTGTCACTGGTCATGGGAAACGTCAACAGCATAAATAAAAAAGGCATGCAAGCAGTAGCATTCAACGCGGGGAAAAAGAGTAATTAAACAATTACCAGACATTGGTTGTTGGAGAAGAGACGTCCCAATGATGGCTGGACCGCCACCAATGAATGTCCCTAAACTTGTGACCACGGCAGGGGTAAGAGCACCGATTGTCATTCCACCAGGAGACACTTGAAGGCCTTGTCCACCAATGTAAACGGTAGATGTCCCATCTCGCCGCATATCCCCCGTACTACTCGTCAAATGAGCTCGACGACTCGTTTTCTTCATATGTTGTTGTTGGTGCTGGAGCGCCATCTGTTGTTGGTACATGTGGGCCTGAGCAGGACTCAGGGCTCCGACAACTCCGACCCCAAGACTTGCTGCTTGTTGTTGGGTCATTATACCGGCTTGTGTCATGACTTGTTGATGGTTCGGGAGATTTCCTTGAGCATATTGCTGTTGAGAATGTTGTGAAACAAAGGATTGTGGTTGATTGCCCAATTGGGGTTGGAGACTTCCTTGAACACCGAGTGGAACATTTTGTAAACCTTGTAATTGGCTTTGTTGCTGGTAAGGATATTGCTGCTGTGATAATTGTTGATTTTGTTTTTGTTGTTGAACGTACATTTGGTTCGGATCCTGGAGGGAGGCAAAGGCTGAGGATTGAACGTGTGGCTGCGAAGAGTGCAGCGGATGGGACATTTGTTGCATTCCCCCCAGTGGTTGTTGTTGTTGTTGTTGTTGAAGATATTGTTCGTAAGGGGAAAGCATTTGTCCGTGTTGGGCTTCTGCAGACTGGAGGGCAAACAATTCCGCTGACTTTTCATCCGACGGAGATGGTCTCGGAGAAGTACTACCCAAACCTAAAAATGGGGTTAAGAAGGGATTAGATTAGACAAAGATTTTACAGATAACACTCAATGTTGATAGAATTTTGTGGAAGGCACTCAAAATTCAAAATGTTTTTAAAGGATCACAGGAAGGTAAGAACCTCGTCGTCATTCCTTGAACTTCAATCATAACTTTCTTTTCTTGGCGTAGGATCATATAATACTTACAATCCTTTATGCAGATATACGGCTCACTTCCATCTGGCCAAAACTTTGCACAGGGCTAAACCTTCTAGTCATGGTTTTACTCTAACGTGGGTGACATTAATGCCCGTGGAAATGCAGAGGAGAGAGGGAGCCTCTGTGCTCCCTCTCTCGTTTCTTATATTACATTAAGCGGCACGGGGGATGACCTTTGATGACCCCTGGAAGGCTTCCATTTCGGATTGACAAAAAAGTAAGGACCAATTTTTCATCAGTATAAGTGACTCTAACACCCTGTATGTGTCAGATCTCGAAACTCAGGGGGCACCTCACGAGTGTAACTTGTCAGCCAAATGTAGATTATACCAGCTTGTATTTATTCCAGCAAACTCAGAATTTCGTCACTTTCTCCATAAGAGTCAATGGCGAACGCAGAAGTAAGGCCCGTTTATGAGAGACGGGCTTCTAATCGGCTCTCCGCTTGTATTCAGTATAATACAATTTGGTACCCATTCAAGTATATTTGTTAGCAATTAATTTACGAAATAAATATTTAAGGGACTCAGGCTCACCTAATGCTCTACTGAAGTCCGCTAGGAGACCGCTTATGGATTTATTAGGACCCGGACCAGCCTGAGTTGTAATGATATTTAAATGACCTTGGCCTTGTTGCTGGGACAGACTAAGAGGCGTGGGTTGTTGAACATGTAATTGTCCCCCATACTGGGTCTGAGCTGGAGGGTGTGGTTGGGATGAATACTGAGAAGTGGATGGACTAGAAATACTACGCCCAGTTTGATCAAAAAGTGGTTGTTGGGACCATGGCTGCTGAGTTGAGTAGGCACTAGTTGCACCCAAAACCCCACTGGGCATTGAACCTAACTGCTGCTGAGAGGCCGGTGTTTGCATTTGTTGAAGTTGTTGAGCTTGAAGTTGTTGTTCATGGAGTTGTTGTGCTTGAAGTTGTTGCTGGTGGAGTTGTTGTTGTTGGGATTGTTGAAATTGACCTTGAGCCTGGGGCTGAAATTGCTGTGCAGGTTGTTGAAATTGTTGCTGAGTTTGAAGGGGTTGGGATTGTTGAAATTGTTGTTGCGTTTGGTACGGTTGTTGTTGTGGTTGGACCTGGGATTGCATTATGTGTTGTTGGTCAAGTTGGGGGTTAAGGGGGTCGTGTTGCTGTTGCTGTTGTACATTCAAAGGGACTTGTTGACCTATTAGATGTTGCTGCTGTTGTTGGGACTGAATATCGGGATGTTTATGGTATTGCGGTTGACCTTGGCCATACGTACTTGTAACAGTTTGATGCTGTTGTTGTTGTTGATATGACTGCTGCAAACTCACGGGCATATTTTGCTGGTCCAACGAAAGACCACTTATTTGACCCGCAATTGTCTGATCACCAAGGTTCATGTTATTATTCCACTCTCCTAAATTGTCTACTGTCTTTTGAATTAGCTGAGCCTGTAATAAAACAAATAAGAATATCAATGTTTGAAGGAATATAATTAGATTTGAGTAACTTCTTGAGAATTCTTTGAGAAATCCTGATATGCAGATATGCAACATTTAATCATCTCAGTTTGTGTAATTAGGCTTCGGAAAAAGTCTCAAGATTAGAGAGGTATGATTCCATTTAAAAGGGACCTGTTGTGCGGATCGCTGCAATCCAGCAAGGCCAGCCTCCATTTGTGGTTGGTGCTCTGAGCCAATCATTGGGGTATAAGCGGGTTGTTGTTGTTCCTGGTAGGGTTGGGCGTGTGTCGATGTCATGGCCATGCCACTGGACTGTTGTTGCTGGTGCTGTGGTGGCTGTTGCATTGAAGGATGTCCACTCATGGAGGAAGGAATCGAAGATAGGGTCTTCATATCCTGCATTTCCAGATTGGCCATCTGATTTTGAAGTTGAGTATTACTAACATTATTGTTTGAGTAGGACATGTTCCCCTGTCTATCAATTTGACTCATGTCTGATTGGGGCTGATGGGGCATTGAAGTTGAAGGCAATCTATTATCTAGAGAACGCTGTGGTCTAAGCTGAGGCCGTATTGTGTGCCTTTGGTCCGGCGGCATCGTCACCGCCGGGAGACACTCTTGACCCATCATTCTTCGACGAGGAATACCGCTGTCACCCATTGAACCTTGGATTCCTGTAATCAACGATTCTCTTAAACACTCCCCTATTAATTATTCGCCCGGAAAAAAATTCACATGTTCACTCCAGAATTCTCCTAGCCTCTTTGATCTTCTTCATTGACATTAAAATAAAATGAATGTTCGAAGCCCTTGGAGAAAGAAGATCTAAACTCCTTGGACACATTACTGTGCCTCGCTTTTGTTACATTTAAACGTTTTACAACATTTCCTGGTTTCATTGACTAGATTTAGATTTAGATTTAGATTTTGTTTTATTCAAGTGTCAACCAATTCAACAAAAGATAAGAATACAACTTAAAGTTACATCCTAATCCCGTCTATGCTGCTCTCAATCTGACTAGAACTCAATCTGGTCATATTTGAGAAATTACTACTTTGGAACCGCACATGGTGCCAAGTTATGGTTCAAGAATTAAATCCTTTGTTGAAACAAACATAGAAAGGTGGTTGCGCTCTGCTTTCTGAACCGCCGTTCAAAAGTTTGAATATAATGGAGAAAGTTACTTTCTCTTTTATTTCCTTCTTCCACGGAACACCGTTTGTTCCGAGCAATTAATTTAATTTTTGGTGAAACGATATTTCCTACATGCCATTTTCCTTGTTTCTGGAATTATCAAGTTAGACCTGAGTTGACAACATTTTCTATTTTAATCTGATACTAGTTCCCCAGCTGTTGCCAACCGATAGCTTATTTCACGGAATCAAAGTAGAGTTTTTACCAATAACTTACAGGAGATCATATTTAATCTTATGATTAACGGAAAAAATTACAGGTCTGAATATATTGTCTTTCCTTAAATGTAAGTGCGGAGACAATGGTATTATCATTCATTGAGAATGTATTAGAATTATTTCATTACGTTCGTTTCATTATTTTGGCCCGGGTATGGGGAGTAGGTTACATTGTGACTAAGATATTTGTTGTTGTAACAATTGGTACAATGACAGGAAGGAAGGAGAGTACAAAGGGAATAATGATTGGATAAAATTGATGAGCAAGGAATGGTGAAAGAGCAGTAGTAAAATGTTGTAAAGCAACAAGCACCAAATAAAGCACCTAAAACGTCTCTATTTTGTTACTAAATATGACTCATCAGAATAAAACAGTATAAATTTTTAAGTAGTAGTAGTTTTAAGTGCGGTCCTTGTGTGCAAAACCAAACTCATCGTGTTCCAAAGAGATGCAGATGCGAAATTGTGCAGAGCAGAGCACAAAGCAAACTTTGAAATTTAAATAAAGTGCCTTGATTACAAAAATGTGTGTATAATAATTATACTTATGTAATGAAAAGTAGAGTGGGTGGGTTGGGCTGTTGGGTGGGCTGGGCAGGTCAGATGCAAATACAAATGCAGAGATGCAAGGCATGTACATACATACATACACACATTCAGACACAAGGTACGAGAACAGCCACTTTCTCCAGACTTTCACTGAGATTTTGACGCACGCTGATGCTGATGATGTTCCTGGTATGCTTACACTCTTTAACTCATCCACGAGCAAAATTCATGCGTTTCGTTCCACAGTGAGTAATTCATAAGAAAACAGAAAGAGAAAGAGAGAGACAGACCCGACTTGAGTTCAATTCAAACGCACGACACACTTCGCCTCGTGTGTCCCTGCCTGACTTCCTCCCCACAAAATACCAAAGTTTGGAATGGAAAAGAAATTCCAAACTCGGCGACCAAGGATCCCAATGTAAATTACATTGATTTTATCTAACTCGCCTTTAGCGGCCTCGACATGACAGAGCTAGTTCGTACACACTTGGGTCTGTGAATCTCTTTTTCTCCGTTCTTTCCTTACTCTTGGAAATTCAACGTCTGATACCCACAGACCGTTAAAGGGAAGAATTCTTTCTCGAGTTAAAAAATGTAAGGAAGAAAAAAAAAGAGAGCAATAAAAAAAGCCCTGCCCTGCCTTCCGCTGCCTTCACTTGCCCTGTCCTCCTCTTCTTCCTTTCTTTCAACTCAACCAGAGTTTTTCCACCACCAGAGTTCTTGATGGGATCAGTTCAAATAAAAATTTCCATGCAAATTAAGTCAATTATTTGAAGAAATATCTACATTAAAGAAAATAAGCACTTCATTTTCAAAAGGTCGGAAGCGGGGAATTCAGTACGGATACGGACGGACAGAAGGGTATATTGCAGGCAATAGAGTAAACCAGTCAAGTCGATTAGATGTGTCTATACGTTTCAGCCAAATAGCTCTGGAGAAAGTGGTGAAATTTCTCGAGAATGGAAATTTCTCAACATCCCCAGAGGATAGAGGTTTTCGGGGTTTGAACAAACTCTTGACATTCCCTTTTCCGGAGCTAATTGGCAATAAGTTATAGACATTCGATCACTTGCTTGATTTGACTTGTTGCCCACATACGTACGTACAGCAGGTATTACGTACATATTACGTACAGGATCCACCAACCAAAAATTCCAACTCTTTCTTTATCATCAATCAAAAGTTGGCAAGTGTGCCGAAAGAGATTATAATGGTAATTAATAGTTTTGGCTAGCTCGTTCCTTGTACTTTCTTTTTGGTTGGGGAAAACATGCAGCTCACAAAAGCAACATTTTGGTACAACATTATCACTGCTTCCAAAAGGGAACGAGGAGACGACAAAAATGAATGAGTTTGAGGGTGGAAATGCTTAGCTTAAGACCAGAGGACGGGAGGAAGTAAAGTAGGATTCAAGAAGGACTATGAATTTTTACACAAGTACAAGGACAGGAAATAGTATTTTTTTCTAAACTCAAAATAATAACTGTTTTGCTACCGTCTTAAAATTGGTAGTAGGAATGTGACTGACTCCCTGACTCTCATGCTCAATTTCGGTCCTGCTCAAAAAAATCGATCTCCGTGAAATGTTGTTTCAAATAAGTTACTACGCAACTGTGCGAAGAGAGGGGTTTCAGAAAAAAATAT
Organism: Protaphorura quadriocellata; assembly: GCA_034698945.1. NCBI lineage: Eukaryota > Metazoa > Arthropoda > Collembola > Poduromorpha > Onychiuridae > Protaphorura > Protaphorura quadriocellata. Next base: position 10,229 of record JAQGCA010001059.1, read on the forward strand.
CGTCCATCCACGCTATGTGTATGGAGTGTAGGAGTTAGTAGTAGTAGTAAAAATACCACTACGTACGGCGAAAGTTGAAAGGGCCATGACTTTTAGAAGTTGTCCTAAATAGAGAGAGGAACTCGCCCGCAGTTATAACACATGAACAGGCGACACAATCCTACGTATGATACAAATTTGGTCGGAAGGAAAAAGGAATCGATTGGAATCCTTCTCTTTTGTTTCGCTCTCTTTTGCTACAGAAAGAAGAAGAAGAAGATCGACGCTAAAAAAAAGTTTAAAAGGGCATTCAAACAAAAGACCTAAATGCTTGATCGGCTGGAAAAACTCTGGAGAGTCTGATTCATTGAAACTCATGGTCTAGCAGGACGGAAGGAGGGAAAGAGTTCATTCCTTCCCTTCTTTTGACTCGTTTCTTTCTTAAATGGATTCCACATAGTTTAAAATTATCCACTTGTTTCATGTACTCAATATATTCTCCCTTTTAAGAAAATTACCACTTGCTATGACTCTATTCAAATTCCCACAAACTAAATCTCTGCACTTTAATTTATTCTCCGCCAGACACTACCACCTTCGACTTTCTCCACGTGCTTTCTCCAGAGAAGAACGCATGAGATAGTTTTTCACTCAAGTTCCAGGTTTCTCTTACTTTTTTAGAGACAAAGTAATCAGAACCTCTGATGACACGAATAAGAAGAGAGCTAACCCTATTAAAAACCAAACAAAGTAGTCAAACTTGGCACAATTCCACTACATTTCATCTCCTTTCTCTTTTGAAAACGATTAGGTAGTCTCATCGATTTTGTACTAAACGTTGACTTGTTATGACTTGATATTGTCCACAGTGGTCATATTTTATGAAAGGACAGCCTTGGCGTTCAAGTTGATTTCAACATACCAAATGGCTTTGGTAGAGCACTTTCCATCAATCCTATCATGATTGGTTGGAGTAGTCAAACGCGACCAAGTGAATTGAAGAAGACGAAGTGTCAAGTTAATTTAACCATTGCACCGAATAAACCAATAAACACTTACACTTCAGCTGAGTACCTTATACCGGACTGCCTCGTGGTAAGCTTACACTCCTGGATACGGAATGAAACGGAATGGAAGGTCAAATCTACCAATTACAAGATCAAATTTCAATCGTAATTTATTTTGATCCAATGAGAAAATTACATTCAATTGTACGTAATACCCCACCAAAACGTTAAGTTGGAGAAAGTAGGGTACAGGAAACGAAAGATATTTACACGACCCACCAGACTTATTATCATTCAGAAAACAATTGGAATTGTGCTAAGCCCACTTTATTTCCAAGTTACAAGTCTCGTGGTTGAAGAAAAGCAAGCAGAGATTTGATCGATCCTAATGTGTTAGGAATGAATGAGTGAATTGAGTCTCAAGTAAGAAAAAAAGTTTCACCATCTCCTGTTTCTTTGTCATCATGATTACCCTCTCTCTCTATAGAAAAAGTACCTGGAATTGGGTGTAAGTCAATAGTGTGAGTGAATCAACGTTTGACAGACTTGCCAATTCGACATTCTGACTTTTATTTTTGAACACAGTCAGGTTAATATAAGAAGTACAAGTAGAAAAGAAGAGTAGTAGTAGAGTAGAGTAATAGTAAAAGTTGTAACTGAACGAATGAGAACGTACAGTGTAAGCACAAGCCATACATATAATAATAATAATAATAATAATAATAATAATAATAATAATAATAATAATAATAATAAATAAAAAGATTTTTGTCTTTTTTTGAAACGGGAAGATTTGAGTTCGACTGCAGGAACAGCAACTGCATGATTAAGAATCAAGTCTACGGTATACACGTTCTTCGTCCTGCTAGACATGACAAGCTAATGATAATAATATTCCGAGGAGGAATTTGAAGCAATCAAGATAATCATGAGTAAGTTTATTTTTAAGGACCCACCCTGCCAGACATGCGGAAACGTAGTCATGCACTCACCTGGACGGTTTAAGCTGGTCACGAGGTCTCCGCCTGTAGGACTTCCCCCCTCATCCTCCTCCTCAGGAATTGTGTAAACTTCTCCAGGACTGTGATCATAGAAGGCGACCACTTCACCCTCCGCCAACCCTTTTCTCTCATCATCACTGTCACTCTCAGACTCCTCATCTGTGGAGCTCCGGTAGTCCTCAAACTCAGTGTCTCTGAGGACAATGGATTTCCGGGGTTCCGGGAACTCAAGGTCCGGAGACTCTGGAGAGCCATCCTTTCCGGGAGAAGCCAGATGGCGGGAGTTGGAAACGGTCGGAGAAGGAACTGGACTCAGACTCTCGATCGGACTCTCTCTAGGAGAAGGAGATAAGGAGGGGGACAAACGGCGGACATATTGGCTGCCCCCAGACTCCTCCTCCTCCGACGGATCTTTCGTCTCCCGCTCTTTCCGTTTTAAATTGTAAGACTCGACGGCGGATTGGAGTTTGGAGAGTTCTTCCATAAGGGCATTGGCTTTGTTGGAGGCTGGAGGAGGTTGTGAGGTTGGGAGAGGAGCGGACGTAGTCGTGGCAGCTGGAGTGACGCTCATCATGCTTCTGATTTCAAGAGGAGGAGAGGTCACGTCAAACCTATTGTTAGACTGGGCTGACCCCCCTTCCCCCTCAGTCGATTCAAGACTAACGGAGCGACTATGCAGTTTAACAAAAGAAGGCTTTGCTTTGCTAGCAGAGGCTGATATGGGAGTGCTCATGCTCAGGGAGTGATCAGGAGAGATAGAAGTGGAAGGATTAATGGACTCCGTGAACGGCAAGTCTAACGGGGTTGGTTTAGAAGAAGAACCTCGGGGGGGCTCAGGGTCGTGGACCCCTGTCCACTCTTGAGGGGAAAGACTTGTCTCTGAAGACAAGTCACCTCGCTCCCCCTCCTCGTACTCATCCCAATTCCTTAAAGCCTTACGCTCAACCTCAATCCCCTCGCACTCACGATCGTTCTCCCACCGCTGTTGCTGCTGCTGCTGTGACCTTCCGGGGCCCCCGCCGATTGACCCACCGCTACCTCTTCGTCCGTTCTCCCACTCCATCTATATCAAATCAAACATTCAAACGTCATACCAATCTTCACTCAAATCAACACTTTCCCCGAAAAACCATGAAAGTTCTTACTGTTGATGGTTGTTGCTGGGAAAATTGGGCAGGACGCATTTGTGGTCGGACAGCAACGTTCTGAGGCCCGGGCGGACCTCCTACACCGCCTGTCCGTCTTCGCTTGATGCAATTACCACACGTCCACTCAGGTCTCTGAGGAAAGGCAAAATAAAACATTACAGTCTTGAAGGTTTAAACTACTCATAAATAGGGTACTTTGTAGCATGGAATGTTCATAGGATACGGTGTAACTTCAAAGGAGTTTTCCAGACTCCAACAAATGATTCTGGATGCAATTCATGTTCAAAATCTCGACTTCATTATAATCTGCATAATCAATCCAGACTGAATTTCTGATTTGAGTGAGATGGGCATTCTGTTATGGTAACTACATATTGGACTATCAGTGTAACAGAAAGCAAATTCGCGAAGAGCCAAATCGATTGTCATAAATATACTTAGCTGTCTACATGTATCCAATTCACGCACTAGAATAGAATAGAAGCTGTGGTAACGCGGACAAATTTACAAGAGGAGCGGAACACAAGTATATTATGGGAAATTCTCTTAAAAGCACTGACGTTGCCAAGTCTAGACGAAAGGTCTAGACGATTGAGTGAAGAAAAACCGAAACCTTTACATACCCACTACCATATCGCCCAGCGCCCCAACAAGTAATCTTTCTTGAGTAGTCTACACAAATTCGAGTTATGATAATCTGATGATTCCCAGAATAATTTCGGATTTTGAAGTTCTTTCAAGATTACTCGTACAGTAAGTCTTTTGGGTATAATTTATTGAGTTTAGTGAATGCTTTTGTTATATGCCAGAACGTTAATTTTTCAACTTTTTTCCGCATCCATGCTAAATTTTTTTTGCGAAACTTGGGGCGATTCTCATATGACTTCATCTCTTTCATGTGCACATTTTGACCTTTCCACGGATCGTTGTGCGCTCACGAAAGTCGTCCATCTTTCATTCACATTCCTCCTGAATAAGGTTTTGTTCCGTTGAATCTTGAATGGGGATAATCTTAGGCGTGTCTAGAAAATAGACATTCTGTCTCACACAGTCCTTGTTGGAAAATTCCACAAATATAAATTCTGCGCAAGTCAGTCCTCATTGAAAGGTAGAATTGTGTGTGGGCTAAGATATAGGACATTTGGAAGACCACTACGTTGAAAGTTGGTTTACGCCGACTTTCATCATGCCATCCGCCATGAGCCAGGACGAGTAGAACGGAGTGAAGGTAATTTCAGAAAATTAAGGTTTAAAAACATGGCTCTCGTATTGTAAGGACTTGAAGTGATGAAGTCTCACTCGATGTCTGAAGTTGATGCGGCCCAACTAATAACACCTACCTCATTTTAGTCATTAACTCTTGCGATGGAAATGTCTTGTTTAATAGCATCTTGAAGGAACTCCTGCTGCTGCTTTCTAACTATAGAGACTCAAGGAAAGTCTATTTTGATAGAATTATAAAGTTCAGGTCTCACAGCACAGCACATGTCGGTGCATACGCATTGTCGTTAGACTTACTTAACTGGAAAACTTATTTGAAACGAATCCTTTCCTTACTACCCACTACAGCACACGTATCGACAGTTTTCTGAGTTGTTCCAAACTTATACAACTTATTTTTCTGTAAATAAAAGACAGCTTCCGAGAAAGAAAATCAAATAACTAAATGTCATATCGTGTGGGTTGGGAGCTATACAGGGTGCATAACGTGGTTAGATTTCTTTATTCGGCAGTTATTGTTGGCAGTAAACTAGAATGCGGAAAGCTAAAAAGCCGTGTGACCCGCAGAAACTGCGTGCAATCTGATAGTTGAATTATAGTGTAGTCTCGTGACAGACTATCTCTGGATTTTATATTGGGCCAACCCCGAGCTAGCGGAACAAAAGGATATTGTGACCAGAAGTTCGAAATTGAAATCGACAAAGCTCTTTGTTCGACTGAAATTGGAAGTGAGTAAAAAAAAGTTATTACAGGCACTAACAAAAAAATCCAAAGAAAATAAAAAGAGAAAGAAATCCGTAAGATCCAAGACGTTATCGTCGTTTAAGGTCGTTCAGTTTGTTTTCCGTCCATACCCTTGGATTTCCCTGTCTGCTTTTAAACCTCAAAGCTTTCTGAGAGTTCACATTGGAGACTGGATGATATTGAACACATTGCATGATATTTGCTACATAAGGAAATTATTCGCGCAACCATGCAAGAAATGAAATGGTCCGTCTACCAACCCAACGTCCCTATCATGTCTATGAACGGGTTTAACTACAGCAAACTAATTCTCACGACCATAAAACTATACCATAAAACGCGTTATTACTTTCCAAAAGTGTAACGATCTGTGCATTGAATTCAAGTGTCAGAACTTTAGGGAACGAATGAGGATAAAATTATTATTATCTTTTGAAAAGTATAAATGAACGGTTTGACGTGTCGACAGATTTTGTACTTAAGTGGCGATTCCACATGGCAGCGCATAAGCTGATTCTTCTGCAGTTAATGCCAAAGTTTGCAGGAGCAACATATGGCATCAAATACCTGCAACAACTTCTGCCACAAAAATTTTAACACAGTTGGCATGAGAGCTGCAATTGCTTCTGCAAATAAGAACCCAGAACCAATTTGCAGAAGATTTGCATGATCCATTGTAAATGATGTGCAGACGTACGCTGCCATGTTGAATCGCCACTTTAGCAAAAGGATACTGATAAGCGGCCTTGGTCATAAAGAAATCCACCCACCCTGCGATCGGGCTCAATTTTTGATATGTTGAACCCCAAGTGACCCCTAACATATATATACGAAAGTCAGGACATCCCTTTAATTTAATAACAGGAGGTCAGCAAAGGTCAAGGTTGGGTCACTACATCACTATTACCTCACCATATGACAATGCCAGTGCGTTAGGACCGTGAGGTCAAGGAGAGTTAGTTTACGAAGTTTCAGCTTTCTGTGATAATACACACCTTCTATAGGTAAGCAAAGTTAAAATATAAGAAGTTACCAAATTTGATTTTTCTTACAAAAGTTATTAGAGTGTTCACAAGGAACACCACGTATTCGCAAGGGCCTAATGACCAGAGTCCCTTGTACTTTCCACTCTAGTATGGATTTTTAAAGGACATATTTGTAAGGTTCAGATTATAGCCACTTGATAAGCCCTTTGACTTCAGTCTATTCTATGACTGTATATGGGTTTTGGTGGTTTGGAATTGGCTGGTGGGGATACACAAGTTGCCCTCAATATTGAAGTACCTCTTCCTACAGCGTCTAACTTTGCAGTTCCAATCAACTTTTTCTTGAAAATCTTCCAGAACTATAACAACTGAAACGAGGAAGACCGTAGAATAAGAATAAGAAAGTTTACTCAAAGGTATCACGGCGACGAAGGAACCGAGAATAGGATCAATTTGCTCTTATTCTGCAAACCATGTACTTCGGATACCCATGGAGTATATTTATATGGTAGACACGGAGTTTTGGGAAACGTTGAGGCTTATTAATTGTTTATGCCTCAAAAGGAACCTGTGCAGAAGTTAGTTTGTTCCGTTTCTGTAATTCCCAAACCATTCGTACCCTCATATTAATCGCCTCCCTGACTTTCAGTTGCTATAGATTTGGATTTATACTATATGATTCCATTGTGTTTAAGTTCTCTCACCACCGTTGCAATTGACAGTTTAGCTCACAAATTAAATTGTCCTTCTGTCTATAAAACTTCAAAAGTGGAAATAAGTCAACCATTCATATTTGGTTACATGATGACTGCACTGACAATGAGAATGAATGGATGGTAATGTCATTATTAACAGAATACGTCTCTGAATTGACTAACCAATTTGTCTACAAATTGTATATGTTGCAATTTTGTCACCAAAAACAATTATGTTTTATGAAACCTGGGAGGTCACAATCTTGATCACTGAAGATTCATTTTGAAACGCTGCGTTCTTTTTAAATGAATATGTTGTTGACTCTTCAAAATGCTACGTAAAAAAGAAATAGGATATCTGGAGCTAAAAATAAGGAAGTATTTCCTGAACAAGTATAAAATATGTGAGAGAAAGAAAAATGTATTTTATGAGTTATGCTGGAAACTCTCAGAGGGGGATATCAGAGCTCCAGCTGAGAATAATAATGGAATATCAGATGACATTGAAGCTAGAAATTGTCACACACTGGCCAGATGTTTTGACGTGCATCAAATTATTTTTACCCATTCTTGGATTTCCATTTTGTGGGCTGTTACTTGACAAATCCACTCTTTGAATTTCTCATGAGGTTACGACACTTCACTGTTTGGACAACCTGAGACTGCGAGATCCGTCAAACCAAACCAATAACTCAAGCAATAAAAATCCAGTACTACGCCAGTATAAATTTCCATCTTCTCACTTTCCTTTTGCTCTCCTCTCAAGCCTGTCCAAAATTTATCTCGAGAATATAATTTCTTTAAACTTCTTAAAAGAAAACACCCACGTTATAATTTTGGCGTACAATAGAGGCATTCAAACTCTCGCAGCGGATTTAAGTTGGGAATTAGGATACACGAATGAATGGAGTTGCAGTTTTCTGTACTACCTTGGCTAACCAAACCAACTTTCTCTTAGTGATGCCTTCAAGACTTTACGTAAGGCCAAGAAGTTTGAAATAATAAAAAGGTAACTTTTTTTTAGAAAGTAGTATGTAATACAAATATATATAAAGTAAGCCACGTCTATCTGGAATGTGGAGTATTCATTATTTCTTAATTTCCTGAACCATCTAGCGCTACTGTGAAACTACTGAATAACTCGTACGAAAAATACCAACGAAGTATTGAAACTAATCTATTTTGCTTATCCCATCCACGCGCGAGTCTGTTTAGTTCCCATGAAGTCCTATCGAAAGTGAAATAAATCCCAGTCCCATTGAAAGTGAATCTTAACCACATTTAACAAATGATAACCCAGAAGAAACCTACCTAGTGGCTATCACCGGACATGAAAAACTTCCAATTTTTCAATGTGTCTTTTGTCGAAAACTAGAAATTCAAAGTTTTTAAGGATATTACTGCCTCCAATTTCTACTAACTTCACCGTCAGCATCTTCACACGTTGTTGCGCATGGGATCAGCTCTACAATTATTCTGGATTTGTGCACCACGGATTATTTTTAACCCAGAAACTACGCTATTGAGGGATACAATGCTAAACCGTTCTGAACAAAACAACATGAGTGTTGTAACGATCACAACTAGACACGTTTATAAATGTGCATGTACTACTTTCATATTCATAAACGGATAAAAAGTTTTTACTAAAACAAAACCCTTGCATTTCTTCATGAACCACCTGACTGCCGAATTAATTCTGAGTGAAAGTCGAGACTCGTGGATTGAAAGGAATTAGAAAGAGGTTTCCTTGTAGTGTGGATGAATTACAGATAGAAGTGGTGCTCGGATGAGAAAGGGTTTGTACGAATAATGAGTGTGGACATGGACTCATGGACTGGCAGACAGATAGTGAGAGAGTAGAGAAAAATAGATGAAGATTGTATGGTAGTTTACTAAAATTGAAAGATGGAAGTGGGAAATCGGGTGGAGGAGGGAAGACAAGGTATCGTGTGACCTAAAGGAGACCTAACGGAGAGCCCCAGCTTCCATCCACTTTTCCATCCAGTCAAGTCTTTTTCAACCCGAGTCTTGGTTTTCCCAAAAACCAAAACCAAAAGGAAAATGAAAAGGAATGGAAGCCATGGAGCTCAGTTCTCGGAGAAATCGATCCGTTCTTGGCTGGGTGGGTTCATTCGTTCGTTCGTTCAGTCCTCAGAGTCCAAAGGAATATCCATACTCTAGATACAGATTTCAACTCCATGCTCAGAAAACTTTCCGACGACGACGACTACTCTACAAAATGTGCAATCACAATATACATCAGACATGGGAGCCACTACTACTCCTCCTACTACTGCGGGTACTACTATGTCCTAACCCATTTTATATGACTATTACCTTTCTTCTCTTTCTACAACGACCACAACACAGCCTCCCTTTCTTCTCCTTTCTCGGGTTAACCTCAAAATTTACTTATTTAAACGCCCCCGTCAATTCAATTCATATGTATGTACAGAGTAGAGCCAGAATCTATCCAATATCTCCTCTAATGCTAACTCTCCTTTCCTAAGTGTCGGAATGATGTGTGTAGCACTATGATCAGATGATCAATATTCGTTGGAAAGACCAAATACCAAAAATCGAAGTGTTAAAAATGATATAATTTTCACCTAACAAACCCTAACCATTATTAATGTCATTATTACCGGCGAGGAGGCTCTCAATTAATGGTCTAGAATTTTATTTTTAGAATTTGACGTTCAATCAGCTTGTATTCCTCCAAATACTATTTCCGGGATCATTGTCCATATCTGTAGTGGAGAGAGTCGTCGCTTTCCGATTATTACATATTGAAGATATTAGACATCGTTAACATTTGCAGTTTGGCTGTCAGCTTAATCTACCATAGTGGTGAAGGGAGCCCCAGCCACTTCTTTGTGGCGAGGTTTCAATACCTTGAGCAGACATGGTAATGCGATTGCTTTGTAGAGCTCTTTCTTCAGAAGACATTTTTCTACTGGGTGAGTCTTCCCTCAGCCAAAAAGAGAGCTAACCAATTCTCTACGGCAATATTATGTTTTGATGATTAAGGACTATCTAGTCAACAAACTAGCAGGGAGATTTACGTGTATTTTTTAAGGTCCACCATTCCCATTTGATTGACCCTCCCGCTTGACTGACCTTTCTGGAATTTGGTGGACAGGTTCCCTAGGATGTCTGGAGGGTCTTCCGCT
>JAQGCA010001060.1:0-20184 GCA_034698945.1 Protaphorura quadriocellata
GAATCCGGGGGGTATAGTGCTTCATTTTCTTCGAAAAAATAATTTCTCAAATTTTAAAACGAAATATTCGTTTGTACAGTCAGTGTGAACTTAAGGTCCAGAGCGTGCACCCTTAAAAAAAGATAAGCTGAGGTCGCATTATTATTACGCATGCATCCGAATTGAACACATGCAAGAGTTATGCATTGCCAATGCCCAAGTATTAAAAAACTCACAATTATACCCCAAAGTATCTCCGGTGATTATGAGATACAATATTGCATTTATCTGGTCCAGATATGCAATATTGTATCTCATATCTCTCAAAATCTGGAGTAGTGTAACGGATGAAGAGTTTTATCGTAACGCGTACTGATATATCGCAAATCGCAATCTGGCTAAACCTTCAGTTCTTAAGCCCGGGCCGGGCGGGACCAAGAAAATGAGTGTTTAGACGGCACACGAAATTAAAGTGTATTCTCACCAACAACGCCACGGTTTCGAACGTATCTTACGAAGCATAAATTATTTTGTATAGACTAGGTCTCAATATTTATAATCTTACGCAGGGAAAATTGGAGTCGAATGTTTTGTACAAATCCTAAGGGGATTTTACGGGATTCATAATATCCAAATCCCTTTGACCTGACGGGTTTCGATTTACATCGCATTATCTAATCCTTTGAGATGGCCTCGGGTGTTATCTATCACTAATTTGTTCAATTATACCGCAAATGAATGGCTTCAAAATATCCAGTGCCTTGCCTATACACGAAAATTGTCAAGAAAATCTGCTAAGGTTTCATAACCAAATAATATCACTTTCTCTGCAACGGAAATAAATATTTATTTTTGACATGCAATTTAATTATGTAATACAATTTTTTCCAGGTGGGCAGCCGTTCTGGCCCTAAGTATGAGTGTCATCGGAGTTTTATTTTGGAGCTTTAAAAGACGTTGACTAACTGGGTTTTGACGCTTTGAATTGCTGACATTGGTTGAACTCTAGTAAATATCATTAAATTTGTTCATATTTGCCGACTCGGTTATCGAAACCGTGTTACCTTACTTTATTCACGTACACTTAAGACTACAATGGAGTCTGCTATCTTGTATTTTGCGTAAACATTTTGTATACTATTATTTATAATCGACTCAGTTACAAACACATGTTAGTTCGTACGAATTTTTCAATAAAGAAGTTGTTTTTAATTCTAAAAGAGAGAGAACCGTAATATTCATTTCAATTCTACTTGTTCATGACTATTATGGCTGGCTTTACGTTAATTTTTGTACTGAATTCGCCGACAAGTTTTACTTTGGTTTAACCAGGGAACCATTAATAAGTACCGCTAAATTCAAGAGACACTCTCAACGGAATGTATAAAGAGCAATCACATCAGATTTTAATGAAAAATATCAGTTGCATTTCTAAAGTAATGAGATAAGGTGGTGAGTAGTAATTAATTCTAAATGCATTCGTAAAAATGAGGTAATGGGGGTTTTCTCTCTTGTAGAAATAGACGATAAACCATAATTTGACAAAATAATGTGTGATATCTATGAATTCCATCATCGCACAACTCAGGATACATAAGTCCAGAGTATAATCCCAATGTGTTTTTTTTAAAATTAATCCTAATTAATATCATCAATAAGATGGATGATTAAAAAAAGTAAAACTTTAGCTCCGGAACAGGTTTCACAAGTATGCGTATGGCGACAGACTCTTGAGAGGAAGAGCAAACTTAACATTTATAGACTTTATGCTACGCTGTGTAAGTAAATGTGTACGCAAGGTGGTTTGGTTTAAGGTTGTATAAAATGGGTATGACATTTAAAATCTAAAATATAAATTTTAGGTACATTTCTAAATTTTGAAATCAGCTGTGTTCCTTAAATCATGGAACCCGGAAAATCATTTTAAAATCAAGTTTGTTCGTCCGCCGTGAACGAGATTTGAGGCCTCAAAAGAACGTGGTTTAAGCAATCTAATGCCAAAACGAAGAGGATCTTCCCGGTTTGACCTAATTTGTATCGTCATTCAATTCTAATTCAGAATTGGCAAAGATCCGCCCCGCAAAACTCCGGTTCTGTTTAGTAATTGAAAAGAGCTGAGCTCGAGCTCATTAGAATTTGGAATAATTACTGCGGGTGCACGACTGACCCGAGTGATCAGGCGGAAGGGGAACTGGATGGGAAGTACTTTGTACTTTTCCCTGGTCCTCGTTGTTTAGAAATGGAAGACAATGACGATGATGGATTATTTATAACCTAATAACATGAAGGATGTGGATCCTAGCAAACGTTGCACCCGCGCGTCAGGTTGACTAAGACTTTTAGCGTCCTTCCCAATAATTGGAACTGGGAGGTTTTTAGGTGGGTTCAGACCGGTCTGGGCGGAAAGATTAAGAATTCCGGAGTGCGGGATTTGAGTGCGGTTCATAATTATTGAGTGTTAGGAAAATATAACATTGAATCCGATATAATGGGATGCGGATTTCGAAGAGGTCGTTAAGATTGGGGGTTATTTTATTTGTGTATGTATGAGTAGTTTGAACTGCTGAGCCAGTTATTTCGGCAGAGTATAGTCGTAGAAAAGTAGAGAGAGAGAGAGATAGAAATTGTTTTGAACGTTGGCCAATTTTAAGATGGGGATGAGGAGGGGATAAAGAGAAAGAGATTTTTTGGGAGCAAAAGGGACCTTGATACACTTTAATTTTGGACAAGTGTGATGAGCTGGTATTGGAACGCATGGTTCTTTAGGTGTTTAAATTTAGAATATTTTTGCAACTCCAAAGAATTGGCCTGGTCCGTGGTCCGTTGTGGGAATTGCGTGGATGTTGCAAAGTTACATTTATTCTCTTTGGTTCATTCGGGCCAAAAGAAAGAGGTTAGAAAAGGGTCTTCAGACTTGAGACCAGACCTCATTTGGCTGTGAGCAGCCATCCTCGAGTCATCACTCCTGTGTACAGTACTTCTTCAGTGCTTTCTTCTTCATCTTCTTCTGTGTCAAGTGTCTGGTTGGTCACCACTAACAAACCACCAGTCCATCCATTTGGACCATCGTCGTCTTTTCAAGTGTTGGTGAGTTTCAATCAAATCAAGGAATCAAAAACCATTCTCATTGTCCCCAATCAATCTCAAACAGAATAGTGCATCCAATCACCTACTACATCCTGTTATAGTGAAACCTGTGTCCGCGACCACCTCAGTTAGGCGACCCTGTGACTCGGACTATCGGGTCTCGTGTCCTCGGGTCGCCACGCCAATAAATCTTACGTTACCAGACCATGCAATTATATTATACCCAGCATGTAATCTCCCATCTAATTTGCAAAAACATCTGCCACATTTTGACTAATCCGAACCTGGTCGCCTTTGACAGGCTTCACTTAATACTCACTTTCCAATTCAGAGTGTTATTGTGTCGGCCGCTCTTACCATACAGCACTAGGACATGGAACTCAACTCCCAAAACCAGGACATTTTGGTGGCAACGACCACCTCTCCATTCTGATAGCCTGAATCAACCCGGTCTCCTAAGACAGGTTTCACTGTTAAACTTTTCCAATTAGTGTCATTGTGTTACCGCCGGATCACACAATCACTACCCAATCAAATGTCCATAATCCTTCGTAATTGTGGCCACCTCCTCTAACACGTTCTGATAGCCTGAACCAGTCCGGTCTCCTAAGACAGGTTTCCCTACAGACTTCCATCCAATGATTGGTCATAGTATTTAGAGTTGGCGCTCTGGTGGTCTGAGTTCCTCCAGTCCAATCCCACTTCTCCACATTCTTCACACACATGTCTGTCGACTGTCTACGTACTAGGAACTACGTACAGTACGGTGGATGACATGGTATTAATTCAGAGCCACAACTCACCTTCCATTCCTTTCCATCTCTGTCCCGCTCTCAACAAACACACGATAGTTAGATAGAAACTTTAACTAATCAAATCAGTCAATCAATCAAATATCAGTGGTTACTATAATTTAAAAAAAAAACACTAATCATAGATCTTGCCGACCCCGTGGAGAGGATCAACTCAAGATGGAAGATGCACACGCCAAAACTTGGGAGGATGTAGTTCACCATTTTGGAGTTGACCCGGACAGAGGTCTTTCCGCGGATCAGGTCAAGCGGAATCAAGAAAAATATGGACCTAACGGTGAGTGATTTTTTTCAATTTTCATTTAATGTAGCTTTTCTGACAGTGCTGGAAAATATATTAAGGGAAAATACGTAGTGCATAGAATGTATTTTATATCTATCAAGGCTAACACTTAACAAAATTAAATCCACACATAACTATAAACATAAAGTACATCCGGTATACGCGTGTCCATGCCCGTCTTAGTCTTCTCTTTTTTTTCTGATTCAATTCTCCCGACTTCCATTCTTCCAATATATATAAAGTAATGTGGTATTGAAGTTTTTAAAATTTGTGGGCTTCTTTACGTAGTTCAGCAACTTTTCAGTTAATCACACATGTACATAGGTGATATACATTGGAATTGAAGAAATTTAGGATGAGTAGTACGAATTTACTGGCTCACAACCAGACCAGCCGTACGTCCTCATGTATTCCCCCACTTCCTAATTTTAAACCTGGCAGCAATCCTCTTTTTTCTTGAAGAAGTGTTGCCCAGGCAAGAGATGTAAGACATTGCCACGCCTGATGTTATTTTTATACTATCCACATATGTTGGCATATACTGACTTACGAGTCTCATCCATAATCAATATACGCTTTACGTGTTATATATTTACTGTCCCTTGGAGTTGATTTCTGTATGCAACGTAGGTATTTGTTAAAATCTTAGAAGGTCGCTGTCGGTAGCTGTGAAACGATTGTGACACTGTCAGGGATGAGCCACACGATGGCCTCAATCTTAATCCCATGGCCACTAATTCTTTTTTTAGTCCCCCCATTTCTTATAAAGCTATGATGCTATGAAATCAGATGAGGTTAAGTTGGAAATCTTGGCTTGGATTATATAATTTAAAATTAAACATCCTGCAATCCCATTGTCAGTTTTGCTTGTGAATGGCACCAAAGATTTGTTATTGTGAGATACGTGCAATGGTATGCATGCTCGATATCTAAATAGCGTGAGAAATTATTACATTTCCTGTGATTGACTATTGGCTTTTAAATAACATTTTTGTTAATAATATCTTATCAATATCAATTTTTCTGGAATTTTTGGATTAGTTTTTGCATGTGGTGTGTTAAGAGGGGTTTTTGTATATTTTGTATTGTATTATTGGACTTTCATGTGCTACCAGCAAAACTCTAGTAGCATGGTGCACGGATGTTAATTTGACCGCAACCTTGACGGCTCGTTAAATTAATTTTTTAGTGTAATTTTCTTAAGCCCAACAGTGAGAGCGATTCAGTGAAACAAATTAATGCGCCTAATTAGTCCAATGTAATGTCCATGTTGCTTGTGTAGGTTAGATTATTAAATTGGCCCATCTTGTGTCTAATTAGTACCGAGTATACATGAAATAGTATAAACTGACGAAACTCTAAGATTATACACCCATGCCTGAACTTACATGCCTACACGTCATAAATCGGAGAGGCGTCGTATACGGCCCGGATACACCGGGTCGTATAACCCCCTCCACAGTGCTGAGTGCTGTATTAGCAAAAAGAGTATTATTCCAGATCCTATTATTGATGTAAAATTTGGAGCTATCTTCAACGAAACATCCGACAAAATAATGTGAAAAACCCTTATATCGAGATAAATAGTGAGTACTATTTAGCATGTTATAATACTACTTATCTTACTGAAGCAGGCAGTGCAATTTTAAATTCTTCTTGTGCATGGAATTGGTGCATTACGTACTTTTGATAGCCGTAAACTATCAATAAGCTTTTAGTGTTTCCTGTGTTGTTAAAAACCTAACCAGTTTGGATTAGCTCGAATGAAATTACAGTGATCCGTTGATATTATAGCGTGTGCTGTAACTGTAAACTATGAAGTCCAGCATTAGCGTAACTGTTTTCTATAGTCGGATGGACTAGACGCGCCTACAGAACAAATTAGTAAAGTTTTGATAGTCCTGGGCATCATCAATACTGATAGGATTTATTTCTATGAATAATTGTTGACCAGTCTAACATTCAAATTTTATCCGTGTATTTGTATATTTTAGAATTACCTGCTGAAGAGGGCAAGTCCATATGGCAATTGGTTTTAGATCAGTTCGACGATCTTTTAGTCAAGATTTTGCTACTTGCTGCTATTATTTCCTTCGTAAGTGATGCATTCACATTATATCCAAATACTTTTTCTTCAACGATTTTCATCAAAAGAGTCATGATTGAATTCTTCTTATGTGATAGGTTTTGGCTTTATTTGAAGAACACGAAGATGACTTATCGGCCATGACAGCATTTGTTGAGCCGTTCGTTATTTTGCTCATTTTAATTGCCAACGCGGTGGTTGGTGTATGGCAGGTACTATTACATATGATCTAAAGTATAGTTATACGATCGAACGAACGAACGAACGAACGAACTTAACTTCATTTACTTCCATGAACCAGAATTAACCGACAATTTTTTTGTCTCAGGAAAGGAATGCAGAGAGTGCTATTGAGGCTTTAAAGGAGTACGAGCCGGAGATGGGAAAAGTCGTTAGAGCAGACAAAGCTGGCGTACAAAAATTACGCGCCCGTGAAATTGTACCCGGTGATGTTGTTGAAGTTTCTGGTAATGATGATTAATTTTATTCATATTTATATTAAAGTTTTCGAATCTCGTAACATTTTATTATTTGGTTTAGTTGGAGACAAGATTCCCGCAGATATTAGGATTCTTAAGGTTTTGTCGACAACACTTAGAATCGATCAGTCAATTTTGACGGGAGAATCTGTATCTGTCATTAAGCACACTGATGCTATTCCGGATCCCCGAGCTGTAAACCAGGATAAAAAGAATATTCTGTTCAGCGGAACCAATGTTGCTGCAGGTAAAGCTCGTGGCATAGTCATTGGAACTGGTCTCAGTACTGCTATTGGAAAAATCAGAACTGAAATGTCCGAGACTGAAGAAATTCGTACTCCTCTCCAGCAAAAGCTTGATGAATTTGGTGAACAACTTTCCAAAGTACAACCAAGTTCTACATTACTTTTTTTTTAAATAATAATTTAATCCTTCTCTGACATAAAATTTAAAACAATCCGCGTTGAATTATAGGTTATTTCAATTATCTGCGTGGCTGTATGGGCTATCAACATTGGCCATTTCAATGACCCAGCTCATGGTGGCTCATGGATCAAAGGTGCAATCTATTATTTCAAAATTGCTGTTGCTTTGGCCGTCGCTGCTATCCCTGAAGGCTTACCTGCTGTCATCACTACTTGCTTGGCTCTCGGAACTCGACGTATGGCGAAGAAGAATGCGATTGTGCGTAGTTTACCATCAGTAGAAACTTTGGGTTGCACATCTGTCATTTGCTCTGACAAAACCGGAACCTTAACCACAAACCAAATGTCGGTCAGCAGGTAATGATATAAAAGTATTAAATGAGGATGATTCGAGTAATTCTAAATATTCAGTGAATTAATGTATCGTCTTTATTCCAGATTGTTCATCTTCGACAAAGTGGAAGGCAATGACTCTTCGTTCCACGAATTTGAAGTCACAGGTTCAACCTATGAACCTATCGGTGAAGTGTTCCTCAAAGGACAAAAGGTGAAGGCCAGTGACTATGAAGCTCTCCATGAAATTGGTACTATCTGTATTATGTGCAACGATTCTGCCATTGATTTCAACGAAGTAAGATTTACCTTCTGAAATCTACAGTGCTACTCAAAAGTCAGAGGGCATCCCAACTTGCCCCGGCTGCAAGAGTGAACGGGATTACCAGAATTCCATTCCCATGCAGCCTAGCAGTTGGGGCAAGTTGGGGTGTCCTCCGACTTTTGAGCAGCACTGTACAATGTGCGTTACATTTACGGTGTATTCTAATGAGTACATTCGATAATTTAGTTCAAGCAACTTTTTGAGAAAGTCGGTGAAGCGACAGAAACTGCACTTATCGTCCTAGCGGAAAAACTAAATCCATTCGGTGTTAGTAAAGTTGGATTGGATCGACGAAGCTCAGCCATCGCTATCAGACAAGATTTGGAGACAAAGTGGCGCAAGGAATTTACACTTGAATTTTCTAGAGATCGGAAGTCCATGTCATCATTTTGTGTACCTCTTAAAGCAAGCCGCATCGGCAATGGACCCAAGATATTCTGCAAGGGTGCACCAGAAGGTGTTTTGGACAGATGCACACATGTTCGAGTAGGATCACAGAAGGTTCCATTGACAAATCACGTGAAGCAGAAGATCTTGGACCTCACCCGGCAATATGGTACTGGACGAGACACCCTCCGCTGCTTGGCTTTGGCTACCATTGATAACCCACCAAAACCAGAAGATATGGATCTTGTCGATTCTACCAAATTCTATCAATATGAAGTTAACATGACATTTGTTGGAGTATTGGGAATGTTGGATCCGCCAAGAAAGGAAGTCCGAGATTCTATTCAACGTTGTCGTGAGGCTGGTATCCGTGTCATTGTCATCACTGGTGATAATAAGGTGATTTTCATTATCTATGCTTCATTGGCTTCGTCTCCCAATCAAGTTTACTTTTCTTTATAACTCTTCCCTTTGTTTCCAGAGTACTGCTGAAGCAATTTGTCGAAGAATCGGTGTGTTTACTGAAGAAGAGGATACAACTGGCATGTCATACTCGGGACGAGAGTTTGACGACTTATCCATTTCGGAGCAGCGAGCAGCGGTTGGTGTGTCAAGGTTGTTCTCCCGTGTGGAACCTGCTCACAAATCCAAGATCATTGAATATTTGCAATCCATGAACGAAATCTCTGCCATGACTGGTGATGGTGTCAATGACGCTCCAGCTCTCAAGAAGGTACTTGTTCTGCTTTATTTTTTTACTTCAAAACTTCATCTTTAAAACTTGCTGGGATGTAATGATTTGATTTATTATAGGCTGAAATTGGTATTGCCATGGGCTCCGGAACTGCTGTCGCAAAATCTGCGGCTGAAATGGTTTTAGCTGACGATAACTTCAGCACCATTGTCGCTGCCGTTGAGGAGGGTCGTGCTATTTACAACAACATGAAGCAGTTCATTCGGTACCTAATTTCCTCAAACATTGGAGAGGTGGTGTCCATCTTTTTGACTGCAGCTCTCGGTCTCCCTGAAGCTTTGATTCCAGTACAGCTTTTGTGGGTAAACTTGGTAACTGACGGTCTTCCTGCCACAGCTCTTGGTTTCAACCCTCCTGATTTGGACATCATGAACAAGGTAGATGGAACGTAATTTTCAACGTCCATGACCCCGTGAAATATAGATAATCCAATTTAATCTTTTAGCCTCCAAGGAAAGCTGACGAATCGTTAATCTCTGGTTGGCTTTTCTTCCGTTATATGGCTATTGGAGGTTATGTCGGAGCTGCAACTGTAGGAGCTGCCACTTGGTGGTACATGATTCACCACGACGGCCCACAATTGTCATACTACCAGCTGGTAAAATACTCGAGAAATAAAATAAACATATTGAGTTTCAGATTTTAACTAGTAATTGTTATTTAGACACATCATCTGGCCTGCCACACAGAACCAGAACTTTTCAAGGGATATGACTGCTCGGTTTTCAACGATCCCCATCCCATGACCATGGCATTGTCAGTGCTTGTAACCATTGAAATGCTCAACGCCATGAACAGTTTGTCTGAAAATCAGTCTCTTGTGGTTATGCCACCATGGACAAATCTTTGGCTCATGTCATCCATTGCCCTGTCTATGACTCTTCATTTCGTTATTCTTTACGTTGAAATTCTTTCGGTAAAAATATGACAAACTAGCTCAGACAAATTGCAGTTTTAAAATCGAATGATTCAAATACTTTTTTTGTCATTTTGTATTCCAGACTGTATTTCAAACAACGCCATTGAATCTCGAGGAATGGATGGCTGTACTGAAAATATCTGCACCAGTGGTATTGCTTGACGAGACTCTGAAGTTTGTCGCACGAAAATACGCAGAAGGTCAGCGAAAGTATTTACGTCTGGAGTGGATAGTGTTAATGTGGGCTGTGTTTGCAGCGTTAATAGTGAATTCACCCCTATAACATCGTGAGAGTGCATTTAACCCCATTAGCAATCATTGATTGATTAACCCTTCTTGATCGTTACAAATTGCGGACCTCGAAGGCACGCTCTAAATCGGATCATGCCTTCTCAGCAAACAGTACTCAACTCGTTAAACTGTTGTGCACGTTGTTCTCTCATCAATAATCTCTAGGAATGTGATCGTGATTCGTGAACAGCCTTATAATTATTAACTTTTAAATCAGAGTAATGCCGTTGGTTACTCTAAAATGGTTTCTGGTTTTTCCATAATATAAAAATCCGGTTGAACGTAGTAGTTCAATTTTCAGTCCCATTAGTCCCAAGGCTCGTAGATAATAATTATTACCAAGTATTGATTGGGAATGGACAAGTGCAAAAGCCTCGAAGGATTTATTGGTGATTCCATTTTTCTTTACTGAATAGTTTTGAAGTCATTTGTTTGCTATTCCTTTTTTGTATTTTGGAATACGTACTTTATCTACGACGTATCTGGTCAGGTTATGAAATTATTATTGATGATCCAGTCATATCTTTTACTCATAATTTATTACATCTAACAATATGTATGTTATGTTACTTAACAATGCTGTATTGTTCCACTATAAGTAAACAGAATTACGGAACGAACATTCATAGACGGAGTTGTATTTAGTGAACTACTGTAAATTAAAAATGTTTAAAGTTCTTAATTTTAATTAAGGATTTTGTGTGTCATGAGCATGCTGAATTTGATTGTGTAGTGGAGTGTTTAGTCGAAAAAACTAACAAAAACAAAGGGCGTGTATTGCTCTGCATCTCAAGTAAGTACAACCTGACTTTGACTTTCATGTTTGTTTCGTGAACAATTTTGTTTTTTGATAGTTTGAAGGATTAACTTTTTGAACGTCCGAAGCACAACAACGATTCACGAGTGAAGAGAGAAATTAACTTGTTCGGTATATTTTATTCTTTCCAGCACCATTGAATGTGAAATGAGTAGTTCCGGGTGATCCTCAGGCCAAGCAACAAACAGTTTATCACACGTATTGTTAAGAACCTACCAATTCATTTTAATGTTGTTGTTGTAAGTACTCAATTTGAAAGATATTGCAGTGCAAAAGTCTTTCTGAATTGTAGCCCCAATAACAATCAAGAATGTGTAAAGCAAGAAATAGAAAAAGACAAGTAAGAAAAATCGGCAATATTAAGTTTGCAAATGAACCATTGTTACCCTTTCTCTCGCGCGTAGCAAATTAGGATTTAACTCTCTTCTCTACTAAGTCGGTCGGCCTACATCCAGCTGCGTAATTCTTGACGCTATTTAAATACTACAATCCAACGATAATAATCTAGAAATTAGAATACATCAATCGATGTTTTGAATACTTTCAGAAAGTACGTAGTCCGTTTTACCTTGCCATGCACTTATTCTCACTTACAACGAATAGGTATATTTCTTTGATTTTAAGAGTCCTCCGATGGGATGTTAAATTGATGAGTAGCTGCCAATGATTGCTTGTACCTTGTGAAAATGTTTATTAAACTGAAACCACGAACTTGGTAGATTTCTATTAATTTTTAGGTTTGTATATAATTCGTGTTTATTTTTCAATTCGATTCAAAAATCATTGTTAAAGTGTGTGTTAATCAGTCGCAGTCTCAACCGATGTTGACCTTGTACAGTCAAATTAAAAGCCAACAGATTATGGATTTTAAATTATTTGGAACATTTTGCGATGTGGATGTAATATTTAATACTCTATTGCTGAAACAAGAAAACGTTCATTATTACACATAACCGTTTTACACATAACGTGACCCAGACACGTTCCATGCTTTAATTTGAAAAATATGTAACTATTCAATGCTTTTAGTGATCAGGTCGTTACAAACAACAATGTTTTAGAAACAGCGTATGTTGACGCAACAATGTTTTGAAAATAACCATAATTCATAGTTTATTCCTGTCTATACTTCACAAGATCTTTTGGTCATCTTCTACATGTGCGATACAAGCAAAGGTTGTTTGTGATTTTGTATATATAAGAACCTAAAAGACAATGGAACACTATTGTACCATCATTCTTTGCCTTGCGTTCATTCTTCCATTTATTATTTTCAAATGATTTCATCATTGAGTTGAACTTCCAAATGAGATGGATACGGTATACGGTCATATTGTCTATCTCATGTGACATCTGGGCTAAGTAATATTGTTCGGACTTCGTTGGAGGTACAACTTTTGGCTGTTTGAGATGTTTTGCGGCTCGCTGAAGAATAGTGTGAGTAATAGGTAATAACACAATTACATCTTTGCGTACATTGAATCTGACATATGATCCACTAATTAGCATTTAAGTCCGGGTGCATTGGCATTAACTGGCACAATGAACTTAAATGTTCACTAATAGTCTTATTTGTCATATACTTTTTCTCACGTAGGCGGAAATATGAAAAGAATTGACAGTGAGGAATCTAACTGGAAAAGGCACAAATAACGCGAAAAAGCCACACATGCGTATTTGACCATTACATATTTTGAAGTTAAGTGTAAAGTATAAATCTGGCGTAAAAATGGTCCTGGGGAAAAATATTTCGGCTTCACATGTTCAGCCATCGAAGCAACCGCTAACCGAAATGAAAATTTGTAGCCAAATTGGTGAGTGTTAAACCAAGAGTACATCTATTCGTGAGATGTAACCAGATGGAGTCGTCCTTTTAGGATAGAACGGACATGAAAGCTATCCGCATATTATATCTTTTTACCAATAACGAGAAACTGTGGTTGTCATGAGTTAGATCTCGTCAGCAGGATGCTTCTCCGAAAGTAAGGAAAATAACACAGTAGTCTACACGTACTAGTGTTACTTACAATTAGTTAATTTCTTTTATTGTGGTCAAGAATATCAGCTTACGCTGGGGACCAGGCTTAAGGTAGTTAACACGGAGAATACAGAAAAGATATGATACAACAAGAATTTACGTAAGTAGTAAGATAAAGAAAAGATCTCCCTTATAGGTTAGCCAGTACTGAAAATAATTTTCAAACTCTCCATTTTTGCAACGGATGAATTCTCGACGGGTAATCCCGTGGCAACCTAATATGAAGTGAATGGATAGCATGGGGCATTTTTGACCACTAGAGTCATTTTGTAAACAACGAGGTGCTCATGGGAGAGACCTATTTCCCATTTACTTCAACACCTGCCGAAAAATAACAACTCGTTGTGGTCAGTACTGGAGTACCTATTAGAGGAGAGCGTAGTCAAGGCTCCTTGCGTAGTAGTATATTATAGGGAAGAGAACAAATTACAGAAGGCTTAACTTAAGACACAATTTGTATGAGTAACCCCGCTAACAAGAAAATAATTAGCCATTATTACAGTTATGATTGTTCATCGATTTCAAGCATATGCGACTTTTCATGTACGTTCTTTAAGATGTGGGATCACAATTTAACCAAAAAAGAAAAGCTAGATTTTTAAGTGGCAGCAGGGACTAATGGGGTTACTGGAACTGGAACTAATTCGGGTCACAAAGTGGGCAAGCCAGATTTAAGTTTCTTAAATAATTATAAGCATACAAAGAGAATTACAGAATAGAGAACGAGCAGCCAAAACGGTGAACTGATTTGAAACTACGAGAGAAGGGGGTTTATTCTTTGTCTGAATCTCTACGAATAAAGGAAGAACGAAAAAGCATCAATTTCAGTCTAAATTCCACTTCATCGTTTCCTCAATCATAATTAGTCAGAGGATAGGTTGATCAGTTTTTCCACATTTCATTCATAGTTAGCTGTGCCACTTTTTCAGAGGTACCAGGTACCCATCATATGAATGTTATTTAGAAAGACGTCTAGGGGAACAATACTGCCAGTGCCAAGCAGAGGTACCCATTAGATGCATTACAATTCTTTTTTTTTAAATCAAACTAATTTTTTCTGTCGAGATTTTGAGTTTCCAAGGCGAAGCAACACGTTCACGTCCAATGAACCTGAGAAAGTTTGGTAAATGAACCTATGGCTACACCTTAAGTTATTTGATGTGTTCAAATCTTCTAATAATTAGAAGATTTGTGGAAACAACAATTATTGTTGTTTCCACTCGTTCATAATTTTCTAATTATTTTGATTTTAAAATTCTTTTGTAATGCATCTAACGGAGAACTTCTGACATAGCCCCGGGGCAGCCGTGGCTCTATTTACAAAATTTAAAATTTTAACAGGGCTGTAATGGAGACCGGGCTGTGTTTGCTAAAATCGCGCGCTATGATGGAGACAGCGAAAACTGAGTTTGGATGTATTAAGGTACCTATAGCGTAAGCAGGTCACACGTGTAACTTTTGGGAGCGCGCTCTTCAAAAGAGCGATTTTGGAGCGGAGCGGATTGCAGATTGCACGAAATTTTTCTTATTTGGGATCAGAGCGGAGCGGAGCAATTTTGTTTAAAGATTTTTTTGGGAGCGGAGTGGAGCGGAGCGTTTTCTCCATGCATTTAGTAGGGAGCGGATTGCAATTCGTGAGGCGGACCCAGGGAGCGGAGCGGAGCGGATCAAAGTTACAGGTGTGAAGCAGGTTGAGTTTCGACGTGCAAGAACGTCAGTCGCGTAATGAAAGAGACACGGCTATATTAGAGACCGGGTTGTATTGAAAACCTGGCTGCATCAGAGATCGGAATCTATGAAGATTTTGACCGGGGGCTGTATTAGAGACCGGGCTTTACTATGGAAGTTCTCCCATAATAGGTAGGGTAAGCTGGGCTAATTATTCCCACTGTTGTGCATGGGCGATTCACAGTGTCGTTATCTCGTATTACATGAAACATGAAAGTATCGATTCAGACTCATCAAGTATGTGATCTTCTTCAAAAATTAATCTTTTTGAAATATTTAACCTTTTCTAACCTCAGTAAAACAATAATTTTATGTAACCAAGGGAACGAGGTCCAAAAAATAAAATTCGGGCTAATTATTCCATACCCTGTGTGTCAGCAGGGTAATTTTCCCAACAGTATGTAAACAGTTGTATTTTGGCATTAGCCGGCAGCAATGCAATGGGAGAACTTAGCCTGGTTCACGAGAACCGTTTATTTGAATTTCGGGCCAAAATTATGTAAATCTGGGCTTAATCACGTGACAGGTAGGAAAAAATTAGACAAAATTTCGTTGGAATAATTAGCCCGTTCTTTTTTGTTATCAAAATTCGGACAATTTTATCAAAATTATGAAAATAGTTCAAATCTGGCGACAAAAAGTAAGCTGGTTCAAGTTTTACGAAGAATAGTAGAAATCAAGAAAAATATGGATGTGTCGTTACCTGGTACAGAATTTTCACAATTCCTTAGCTCCGGAAGTGACCAAATTGTTGACCGGGAGGCGGCGGTCACCCAAAATTTCAGAAAATTTTGTTTTGATTTTGTGTGATTTTGATGAGTTGAAGAACTGGCGGGGGAGTATTTGCCGGCGATACACGACAGTGGTTTTAAATTTTGAAGCGAAATAGCATTGGGTTTAAAACCTTGGTTTTGAACCCAGAGTTTGTTTTTCTTGTTTACTCGTCACTACGAGATCTCCTTATATGTTTATTTTATTGATTTGTCCAGACTCCTTGGAATTTTGAGTAGTGGGTGGGTACACTTTACTCAAATTAATTTTCGGGGTAACTCTATCGAACAAAACAGATTCGGGCAAAATCGGAGTGTCGCACCTCCTTGAGTACTTCCCTCGTTAGCTGAAATTGACAAATGATTTTTCAACTGACCAAATCTTCGAAGATAGTCCAAAGAAATGCTAGGCACGAAAATGTTTTCAGATCGCACTCAGGGAATGCTAATCTATTGAGAAAATTAGGCGTCCGGTCAAGGTCCTCCTAGTGTCCTTAGTGTCAATTAGTAGAACAACTCATCAAATAACCAATACCAATTACCAAAAAAATGTACGGCCCAAGGATTAATCTGTCTGCACGACCGCTCCGCTCTTCTTCGCACGAAACCCCGGTCTTTGCAGGCAATGGGAAATGAACTTCTCTTTCGCTTTGGTTCGTACTCGATCCATGTCTTCTGTATTAGACGCCCGCGCGTTTATTTTAAAACGCCACTAACCGACCCGGCGTCTATTTGAACACTGGGGTGATTTGAACTACGCGCTCTCATGAAACAACCTACATCGTGACCCGGCCCAGGCGTTTAATCGGTAAATTATGGTAGTTCTTTCTCTAACCACGGTTTTTCAAGTATTTAATGAAAGGAGGCTGATCAGATCTCCTCCTTTAATATCTTTAAAAGCTAAAACAGAGCCTTATGGCGGTCTAAGTAAGTGGAAGTGGAACCTTTCTTCCGGTTGCTTTTTGCCAAGCACAAATCAGGCTTTGCTATGCAATAATTTTCAACAAAGACGGAACAGTCCAGACACAAAGCCTGTAGCCTGTAGAGTATATGTAATAGGTATTAGAAGTACGCCTGTACGCCTTGGGTGCCATGACGTGATAACGACAGGACCCATGCGATAACTTATGTAGGTTCCTAATCTGGCAAGGAATCCTCAACGTTTTATTCCACAAGAGAGGTTGATGCGTATCATAATTTTACAGGTTTAATTTTGGTTTTAATATTGTCACACACTTTATATTTATTCATTGACAACGGACAGGATTCAGTTTTTGAAGTATTATGTTGAATTTTTCGTTCTGTTCCTGCAGTATTTGGATTCGGGTTTCGTTAGCAAGTTGTTGGCGTTCCATTTCGGCAAGGATGTCGTCTCTCACTAAGTAGATCAAATTAAATACATAGTGTTGAAGAAGTTACTGGCTAGTGGATATGATATATTACAATGATATACAGGAGGATGGTGCACAACCTTTAGCTCCTGCCCCTCCCCTCCACTGCCGAACATACGACAGTCGGGGAAAACCTGTGATATGCATTTTGTAGAGTACTTATAGAGGATCCAGCGTGCTATTACGCTTTATAATCGAATGCGCGAAGCGGCGCTGACGAGCGCTCAAGTAAAAATCGGAATGAAAATACTTGTTTTGATTTATCGACTAAAGCACGTCCCGAATATATTTTTATAAACCGGTTTGGAGTAAATTAATTTTCAATTTGAAATACCGCAGATTATTAGCCCGTGGACGCAGTCCGGTGAAGGGCTTATAAAATCCTCCCCGTCTGTCCGTCTATCTGTCACGCGCTCCTATCTGCTGACATGAACGCGCATTCATAACTTTAAAGGCTGTTTTACACTTACAGAACACACTCGGACGCAGTCAGAATACTACATACCTTAGAGCAATTGCATTGCACAGTTGATGTCTGTTCTTTGCAGAATGGGGAAATATAACATTACGGACAGAATTCTGTGTTTCTGAGAGCAAGCCAGCTTTTATTTATTTTATTTTATTATTAAGTCTTTCAACTTTTCTCCGAAGAGATCCCTTACGTTGAGACTCTTCCCTGTAGAGACGAGGAACTCTATAGGGGCCACCGCAGTAACTGGGCTCCTCAGCCGTGTAGCTACCTATGAAAGTTGATCAGACACAACTTAACAGTGGACACATACCCGTACTGAAAGAGGAGACAAGCCAATAGTCCTCAATTCGCACAGAGCCAGTATATGGTTCGTTGGGGTCTGAGCAGGGATATAGACAGTCACCCATCCATATCTTACCTGCCGAGTCATTGCTCAACCAAAGTGTTCTAATGAGAACTTTAGCGACTTGACTCAACTACCCAAATGACGGCGTCGTCATTCAAACTCCTTCATTCCTAGTCATACAATCCAATCTCATGAAAAGAGAGAGGAATGTGTTGACTGTTTTCGTTTGCGCGTGAGTCCATAGCCAACGAGGAAGTTACTAAGATATGCATGGCGTGGGACTCGCTGGAAATTCTTTACGATATCTAACCTGAAAATGGTTAGAATATCTTGAGACCTGCGCGTCCCCTCAGAATCTCAGAGAGCCACCAAACCAACAACACGTCCGTCCACCTCAACGATCTGCTAAGAACTGAACTGAACTGATGTCATCCTGTCATCGGTTGTGCCACAGAAAATCCAGTCTCTTGAAATAGAAATAAATTCTTTGTTTGAGTAGTGTTAATGATTAGTTTGAGCATTCAATTTTTCCGTGACTTGGGCGGGCTAAATTCCTTAAACAAGGTCACTGGCGTCTCGAAGCACCCAAAATACTAAATAACTGACATCGGGAAAACGGCCACTAAGGAGAAAGATTGCTGTTCCCATAGATCAAATTTTGAGAAGTCGTCAACCGAATTTGAATTTCCCTTTCTGACATTTTTCGTTACGTTTCGAAATTCTAGAATTTATTATTTTCAGGATATCATAACTCACAAATTCTGCTACGAAGTAGGAATCATCTTACAATACAAGTACTTTAATTTATTTAATGGTTCCTGAAACCGCTTATTAGTCTGATGAATCTATAATTTCCCATGCAATTATCAATTTTATCATGCAAAGTCGCAATTTTCTGTGAACAAAGGCGTTTGGTATTTTTCAGATTTCTGAAAAACCGGTACAACTTTAAAGAATTAGATAAAGGTAATTTGCGATTAAGAAATGCCCAGCCTGACATACTGTTTATCACATTCTCTCTGAAAATAACGCTAGAAATGAAAGCGAAACTCAGAATTCAGTATTACTGGAATCGCGTTTACATTTTCAAAAACCGCAACTCATGGAAACTGGAATTCCAGTTGTGGGACTACGCCGTATCGCATCCACACCGCGGAAAATAAACAGGTCTGAATCTGCGGCTTGGAATTTAAGAAAAATTAGGAACTTGAATCGATAACACTATTCAGGATTTCAAGTGTAAAAATTTGTTAACAGTTCATTCAAGAATTCGCTGACTGTGTCTGAGGAATTTAGCATATCTGGCTATGAATCCAGTTTACCAATTCAAATACACATAACGTGTCTCCAGAACTGAATCTGCATGGATTCTAAACCCAATCCATCAGAGGTGTCGAATATCTGCGAGTTCAATACTGATATCTCGAATCCAATTCACTTCTTTTTTAAATAATTATCTATTAAAAGCGTAACATTCAGTTAATCTGAAGATTAAGTAACGTGTCGTGACCGGGTTCAAAAAGTGCACTGTGATTAAGAATTACCAAATCCGACGAACTCGTCATTTCCCCAGGTCCAGTTTGTAATTATCAATTTTCGAAACTATCTGTCATTTCTGTCATGACGTAGGAAGTGGCTTGTTGTCAGACAGCTTGAGACTGAGTCTTTGGTTGTGTTATTTGATCAATATGCTACAATGAGCCGTTAAAGTTTGCAAAATTTCAAGTATATTTGTATTGTAAGAAAGAATGGAAGACGAGATTTTATTAAGAGCTTGAATGTTACTGTTACGAAATTTTTTTTGCAATTGAGATAAATATTTTGTTTCACATTTTAATAATTGTAATTGTGCATTATCCGACCAACGCTTAGGACAGGCTAACGTAGCTGTCTCTCCTTGGCCGTCGCAACGGTCACGGTCCTTTCCTGACAAAGAGGTCAGTTCCGGTCCAACGATCTAGAACTAACAATGGACCGTTACGAACGGTAACGCTCTATTTAGACTTTTACCGTGCCGATGCCGTGCTGCGGAAATTAGCGTTGTCCTATGGAACAAACAATTGCAAACAATGAAAGTTTTTCCGGTTAGCTACCGCTACAACCCATGTTAATTTCGACGGCACGGCATCGGCACGGTAAAAGTTTAAATAGAGCGTAACACTATGAAACTCGGTGGACTGGTCAATTAAAATATGCTGATTCCGAAAATCATAATAACTCGGGCCGAGATTGCAGTAACAACCCACCCGGCGGGGTCAAAGTCCAAAACCCCATGCCCTCTAATGCATCGGAGCTACCACCATGCCGGTTTCTCTATACACTGAGTGGTGGTAGCTCCCTCTCTTGCTTTCCTATTAGAGCTTCTCACGGGTTCGAATCGGGTATGATCGGGTTTTTATGAAATAACCATAGATTCGGGTTCTCTATACTTCAAAACGGATAAAACCGGGTTCGGGTTCGGG
>JAQGCA010001061.1:0-20179 GCA_034698945.1 Protaphorura quadriocellata
CCGATCCGAAATCCGACGGATTTTTCGGATTTTGATCCGACGGATTATAGCTCCAATCCGCTCCGACGGATTCGAATTGGATCGGATTGACGGGTGGATCCGATCCGAAAAATCCGTCGGATTTCAGATCGGATCGGATTGTATTGGATCGAATTACGTACCCTACTTCCTAATGCATGTAATAATAGACTAGAAGGTATGTCAAAACCGACACATTCGCGTATTTTCAAATATTTCCACTGATATATTAGTAGTTTTAATATAATATTTATAGCTAGCATTATCATCTTGATGACGTGCGACCGTGAGCACTCTAGCTGCCGTGATTCCTCTCTGGTCGACTCCAAACTGGACATCCGTGACCCTTGGACCACAGCTCCCATCGAGTTAGTTAGCCACCAAAATCGAACTACTAAAAAGGTGGGTTTGCTATTTAAGTTAACTCATCGTGCAGCACTACCTCAATCAATATAATGTGAAGCAGTATCGATTCTGCGCTGAGAAACCAGTTTTTGGTTTTTCCGTTTTGTCGATTGTTCGTAAAACGTCATTGACATCGTTAAAAAATTGAGGAAGCTTGGCATCCGATACACAGAATTTATAAACCCACATTTCGACATGATCTGGCACAGTAAATACTTTTCTCTCTGTGCTCTCTGTTACGTGAAATGATAAGAGTGAGTACGGTGACATCCGGTTTAGACAAATTCCTATTTAAAGCTGATTAATATGCAGCGGTTTATAAATAAAATTACTGCAACTTCAGTCTAGAATTGCGTGCTATGACTGACGGGATTCTCGCTTCCTACATCACTTGGTGGACGCAGGTAACAAATACAAATCAGGCTAGCACAACTTCAATATACAATTCCACAGTATGACAACGGGTACCTCGCTTTCTCTATATCGCTTGGTGGTAGGATATAGTTGATCACAATAATATCAAAAATTACTGTAAGGTTTATGACTTGGGCAAAATTCAATATTTTATTCTCCGATTGGGAGCATATGACTGCAACTAAATGACTAGTTGGTATGATTAATTCAGATATTTTATTTTCGCTGTCCGATCCGCACGGATATGTATAGCTACGACAGTATGAACTAGGACTATCTATGACACAACGGAAACCATAATCGAAAAATTAACCAAAATGAACTGGCAGCTCAGTCCGGTTTTCTTTTTCTCTTACTTTTCCCTGCTGCTTTTCTCTTTGTCTCACCTATCTCCTTATTCTCTCTTTTTTGTCTTACCTCATTCTCTTCACTGTCTCCCTTTTCTTCGTTTTTCTTATCTCTCCTTCTCTCTCTCTTCCTTCATGCTCTTCTCTCTCTCTTCCTTCATGCTCTTCTCGTTGTCTTCCTTTTTCTTTGTCTTAATTCTCTTTACTCTTTCTCCACTGTCTCTCTACTCTCTCTCTTTTACCAGTGCGATTCGCATTCTTACATAGCGCGCGCGCGGTTTATTATTGGATGCATTGGGAAGTTTTGTTGGTTTTTTAAATACCGTGCTAAAATTTAGGAACAAAGAGTCTCCACATGGTATCTTTTAAAAAGACTTGTTTATTATTCTGTGGCCGTTAAAATGAGAAGTGTGGAATTACTTCGGCTATATCAATCTACCCATCTTACAAAACTTATGACAGGAATTCTCCAAATTCTCCAGGGTGAATCAGCTAGCCCTACTCTTTTTATATATTAAAAAAATACGCACATTAATTCACATAGCAGCTGAGGCCGAACCAAACATCACCGCATATTTTTGGGTCGCTTAACAATAGGCCTAGAGAGGTCCGTATTTACCATCTAGTACATTTTTCACTTTTTGTCTTTATAAATGCTGAGTCCAGAACGACTCAATTTAGGCAGTAGACCTTATGAATTGGGTTCCTAAGGTAGAACTGCTTGGGGAGGCGGAAAGACTTCTTTGAGATTGGAGGGGGCATTAGTGCCAAAATGTCGAGAAAAAAAATTAAAATGTGCAGTTTGATTGTCGGATGAGAGAAGGGGAGACGGGCTGAGTTTTGGGGTCTGTGAGAATTCGTATACTGAGATGGACTCTGATAGACCCAGGGCCTGATGCCTAATACAGTCGCGTCCTCACGGGGATCCTCTCTTCGGCTTGTCTTTCTATTTCTCAGCTTGCTCTCAGGTGCACGTTTTTGACTAATATACGTAGGGAGGCGGCGGCTGGGGTTTTTACTGTGATGGTGACTTTAGTTGGTGACTGTAGTCAATGTGCAGATGGGGTTCCTTAGTCAAAACCGGCTACACCAACCGGATAAAATGGTTGCGGGTATTAAGCAAAGAAGAGAATTTCCTTTGACAGCGGGACGGGAGAGGAATTGGCGGGCTGAGTGTAGAGCTTGAGTAGTATGCGTATCCTGGGATGGACTCCGCATTCCCTGCAGTGTCTGACGCCTAGTACTGGCGTATTCTTTTGTGCCTCGGACTCCTTACTTTGGTCCGTCTTTACATTTCTCAACTGACTGTCAGTTGTACTTCAATGAAACGAGATTCTGATTCTGGGGAACTTGTAGTTCCACAGGATCTCCGTGAATATCCTTTGCCCGTAATAGTAGGTTCTGTATGGATTTGCAAGGGTGTCGGAATCTAGAATATTAAATAGCGTGTCCTGATAGGGACTACAATGGGGCAAAACTGGCTTAGTCAGCTTGGGAGCACTGCTTTGTAGCAGCTGCTTCCACTTTTATAGCATACAATACAAACCCTCTTATTAATTATATATTAATTAACGGTCTAGAAGATCCAGATTGAAAACAAGAATTATCTACTTTGTGATGTATGCAGGCGATATGGTGTTAGTGGCTGAATCGAAGAGATGTCTGCAACATAAGGCCGACATCGCCAACCGTTTTTTTGCAAAGCGCGGCCTGCAAGTTAACCATTTCAAATCAAGCATCATGTTGGTTTAAAAATGGAGGCAGACTGAGATAGAGCGATACCCTATAGCGGCGAAAAACAACATCGAACGTTATGCGTACCTGGGTGTTACCTTCCATTCCACAGGGGCTCTTTCAAACGTACTGGTGAAGACTTCCACCGGAAAGGACTAGCAGCACAAAGTGCAGTGTGTCAAACCTCTATTAAGTCTACCTTATACTAGGCGATTGAATCTAGTGTCCTCCTCCACCAAGTAGTGGACACGATTCCGCAGTCTTTCTACCAAACGAGCCCTATCTTACCAAGAAACACACCTAGATATTTCAACCGTCTCCAAATTTGGAATCCACCCCTAAAAGTTGAAATTACCAAAATCGGTCATTAATTACAGGAGTAAAACCCTTATCTAGAACGAGAACAGTTCAATCCGAATAGCCTGATACCCCGAAGAAAATATTCAACGGCGCTACATCCCAGAACCGAACCAGAATCAGTTGGAGCTGCCAATTTCGTGAGTTGCTGAGAGAACTCGGCTACACCCACCTGCTGGAATCTGAGAATATCGACACTATTGGAGTCACTTGGCACCCTCGCGAAACGTATGAAAGGTGTTGACCTTGAATCAGCACGCAATTCTACAACCATTCCACACGATGGTGATTTGAAGAACCGAGAAACTTTCGTTGAACCCCAACTGGCTAACATTATGCCGAGATATTTGCAACAGCTGTGGCACATATAAAACTACGATACCCAATCGTATACAACAATGGCCAATGGCATGACCTAGGAGCTGCAAACAACACTCTTTGCAAATTCCGTGGGTGAAGCAGGATCTCTCTTCCACGTTATAGAAACATATTGTTGACATGATCGTGACAGAGCAGCCCTAATGCCCAACTTCAATAACAGAAGTGCCGATGTTCTAAACTTCATTCATGACCCCGCCACTGATACTGAAGATATGAAAAACTTTACATGCTGATTACAAGCATCTGTAAAAACGATTCTCCCACCTTCATTTTGGTTTCACATATCACCCCCACTTGACCTATTTCCGAATTTTCTTTGATTGGACTGCTGACCATTCCCACAATCCCCGTTTAAGTGACATGATTACAGAATTGTGCAATATATATGGCATATCATTATGATAATGATTATGGTTGGCTTAATTGATTTGTAACATTGATTAAACAATAAATAATTGTAGTACCTTTCATTGGGCCTCTGGCTATATCAAATGAAAATTTTCATTCATCATTCCCTTCGGCCGTATGAGTTTGACTGTCCTTGCACCCCGGGTGATTCCCTTGCAAGCTTTGGTGCCATGGTCAGTGCTTTCGGGTGGACCACAATTCTAACAAACTCTGGTTCTCCAAATTCCACATTTTCCACCACTTTCCAGTTTGGACAGTATGAGCCGGCCTTGTAGGAAAGTTGTCAAATTAGATTGTGTCGATCAGATGCCCCGCGTATTCAACATTTAATCAAAGACAGTTGGACCAATCTTTGTCTACGAGTCGTGACAGATCTGCTCTGCACTTTACTATATGGAATGGAATCCACCATGTCATTCAATTGATTTACAGACACAGACACAGAATAAGGTAAGTTACATTACAATAATTACAACCCAGATTCTTTGCCTAATGGACTAGGACTAGGTCTGAACCGTAAAGCACCAAGAGTCAGTGTAACGGCGTCGGATTGGTTTGGCGGGAGTTTTCTGCTTTCGAGTATAATTTCGCCTACATTGTACTTCTACATTTCCTTCGTCGTCGATGCCGAGCAGTACAGTAGATAGATCTTCTGTGTATTATTCTATTTATTACGTAGATAGAGTCCATCGGACTAGGACTGCTATTGCATTTCTGGCTCCCGAGTAGTCGAAAGAAATTTAGTCCATTATATTTTGATCTAATTTACTTTTGCCTTGTTCGTCGCGGTTTGGATAACCCGGGTCCTGGTAACAGGGGCGGGCATTATTACCTTACTTACTACATTACATTTACTTGACTCAATTTAACTCAGACATCTCAACATCAAACTGTATTTTGATATAGAATTTATAGAGAGAAAGGCTTCAGCGTTCAAACCGGGTTCGGGCTCTTGTTTAAATTACTTGTGTGTACGCATCAAAACTCTATTCCTCAGAGGCAGTCTAGTTTTAATATTCACTTTCACCCGAATTACAGTCAGACTACTACCCGCTTACATCACAAGAATATTACTACGAAGTGCTATGTTTCTGTGATACACTATGTATTTATTAGAAAATCTAATTTAGAATACATTTGATATATATTTTCTCTACTTTGATCTCTCACTTACTCGATTATTATGCAGGCACAGCAAAGCACGCCATAGGAAGGAATTTGCATTCAGGACGACAAAACAGAATTTTCAAAGATCTTGTTTTACTTTACAAGACTCGAAGAAAAACTATACACATCTCAATGCCAAACGCAAATGTACTACACATATTCTATTTCATTTGGCACTTCTTTTATAAAAATACTAGTATTACAACTGTGAACTGAACTACCGTAAAAGACCGAATTGAGCCCCGGAATTCAGTTCAATCAAGTGGGTTCAGAGGTCTAGGACTTTCATCACTTTCTCCAATAGGTTACGTATAGAAAGCTGGAGAAAGACTGTTTGCTAGAGAATGGGTTCGTAGATTCTATTTAGCCAAA
Source organism: Protaphorura quadriocellata (assembly GCA_034698945.1). Taxonomy (NCBI): domain Eukaryota; kingdom Metazoa; phylum Arthropoda; class Collembola; order Poduromorpha; family Onychiuridae; genus Protaphorura; species Protaphorura quadriocellata. The sequence continues at coordinate 5,604 of JAQGCA010001061.1, forward strand.
CGGGGTTACCACTTAATAGTATATACTTTTGGAGGCTTAAAGTATACACGTTAATACTATTGTTCATTTCAGCCAGAACTGACTTCTTTTTCAAATTCAGAGGGGTTGAAAATCTTCGTTTTTGAAATATCGGACTCTTATTTTGTTTTGTCTTGATTTTATTGAACTCATAAGAGAAGTACCAATTACGACGGCGGTCATGTTGATTCATCGATGGGTGCAGTTCAATGTACGATTTGACGTACACTTGGACCAGATTTTAAGACCGGTACTCCTATGTGTATTTTTATAGAAATATTCACAAAATAACCATCGAAGTAGAACTAAACGAATATAAAGTCATTATATCTGAAGAACCCCCGGTGTGCAAGACTTTGAATTCACATCATCACATAAAATAAACCGTCGTAAGACGCAGTATCTATGTGTTGCATCGAAACACATAGACCCTCCGTATAAGCTAGATAGCTATACGGAGTACCTTTTGTTCCCTATACGTATACCTATACGTACTTTCTGTACCAAAACTGAAAGCTTTTAATTGAAATTATGAATTAAAGGGTTTGTACGAGTCATTTCATTAACACATTTCTGCAACCAATTGTCTTAAGGTAATTAATTAATAATTCAAATTAGTTCCATAGTCCAGTATTTTGTAGAGTCAAAGTATATAAATAGAAAAATTTTATTATTCTAAGAAAAACATAACTTAACATTCGTGTTAACCACATTTGCGATTGACTAGTCAGTATTACTAAAGACAAATGTCGAATAAATGCTGTTACAAATAAAAATTAATTAGAGCTTGAACTTGTTGCGCTAATATTATACTACTCCCATAAATTTGCTAGAATGTAAGACAATCAATGGGCAAGCTAATTTAAATGTAAACCCATTTCCGAATCGGCACTATTTAGAGACATAATGGAAGAAAGAATGCAATTCTAAATATATTGGATTGGATTGGATGTAATTTTATTTAAGTCATCAATAATCATAGCTCACACAACGCAAACATCAAAAATGAAACATTGAATTATCAGTAAGTGACATCGATTCCGACTGTAACTAAGTTACTTTAAACGAGAGGAAGAGAAGAGTAACACTCAACCAATGTTTAATTTAATGAAGATAAGAACTGTATATGAGGGATAAGAGGTCTTAGGTGTGAATATGAACTCACAAAAGCGGGGTCGTTAAGCCCGGGACCCGGGAAGTCCTGTTGCAGGAATTTATCAAAGGAAATGTCCTTTGAAAATACAAAGTATTATTTAACTATGTCCAAAGACTGATTAAATAATTCTTTGTATGGAAATAATAGGACACCTAATTAAATCATCCCTTATACTCATATACAATACTTTGTTTGATTTTTTAATTTAAAGTTATTAACAATAATATAATTGTACAATATTTCTCAATAGTATATTTAAATGTCATTTCGCTGATTTACTAAATATTTTTGTATATTAAATGTTTCCATAATTGCTCATCTAGATTTAAACATTCGATTTAAAAATTAACATTGTTTACCTTTATACAAATTATAACAGCAAATTACATTACCTTAGTTTAAGTTTTGCTTGGGTGATGGAATTGGACTTAATCGCGACTCGCGTTAACTAAAGAAAATATAGAATGAATGTGGCATCGAATATTCAAATTGTTTGATTTTTCTCTGTAAAATTTGAAAAACAAAAAATTATGCCAATTTCTAATGCTCAGCAAATTATAATAGAATTTTGGCTTTCCTAATAGTCTAACGTGCTGATTTCCCCAGACCTTTCACAAGCCATTGAGAATTATGCCTATAGAAATAATTAGCTCATGCAGTCTTAAAATCTTCAAGTGAATTGGCGTCTTGATTTATTTTCCTATTATGGGCAATCTGGATAAATTAATGTTGTCAGTTCGTCGTAGCGTATTAGTGCATCCCTTATCATTTCGCGGTATGGAGTACGAATTTCTCGCAAGCGCCGCATTTTTATGAGACCGGGTTCGGATGTAGTCCATATTCTAAACTATTCAGAGATCCGTTATCTGAAGAATTAAAGTAGAAATACTACTAGTAGTGGTAGCAGAATTTTCTGGTGCGCCAGAGAGTGATATAGATTTGTTTGTACATAAATGTCAACAAAAGTTATACGAGTGTGTGGCGGGAGAGATATCGGCGTTATCATCAGATCCTGGGTTCAATACCTGGTTGGCCTACTTCCAAATTCCTTATAGCAATATCATATTTCGAACAATGCAATTACCTGAACGACTTTCTTGTAGCACTTGAGGGGATCAAACAGCATAACTCTAAAGTGTTGTTTTCGAAGCAGGAATAATTAAATTTCAAATTTCCACCACAGAATTTTAAAAATAAATGTTAAAACAAAGAATTGCATTGAACGAAATGAAATAAATTATTCTTAAAATTTAATTACAAACTGTGTGCACAGTTTATTATAATTTCATTAATTACTGCTGCGAAATGAGAGATGGTTTTGCCAATACAATGATCATAATTGTTCAAATTATTTTGTCAGGTTAAGTTGGTGAAGATCAGGTTGGTAAATACAAAATCCGATGGAGTGTACCCGAACTCATCTAAGAATTCCGACTAATATTGGAATTATACGTCCTATACTTTATGCTCCTATTCCATTCCTTTTTAAAATTACGCCAATTGTCTGAATTCAGAAAAACACAAGACACTGGGGGGACTCTACGTTCGCAACATTTTAGCACGGGAAGGCCCATATTGTTTAGACCAAAAGTGGTTTGCGGAACCACTGAATTTTAAGAACTATACTTTCTAAGCTTAAATGGTTAAATGTCACTTTGAGACTGATGAACACTTTTATGATATTTGAAGGGGGCCCGAGTCATACCCCTTGGAGTGAACTATGCTCCTTTCCTAAATAAACAGACGCATTACCCAACATCAATAACCCCGAAGTACCCTGGGCATGGTAAATTAGTCAATTCACGGATTTGTAGTCCATTACAAAATTTGGTCCTTCCTCTCGTATTCAGTGGGACGTAGATATATGTAAACCCGATAAGAGACGAGGGACTCCCCTCAAGTGATTCAAAGAGAACCATAATCACTTACTCAGCACCATGTCCATAGGAACAAATCTGCACAACACCTAATTTAAACCTCACTAATCTCTTCCCCTATTCGGGAATTAACAATCAAACATCTCATAAATAAATTACTAGGTCAAAGTGAAGTTGAGGAAAAGTCCGGGGGAAAATGAAAAAATGGGGCAAGTTTGACTCGACTTTCCATAAACGCGGGAAGGAAAGTCAAGTCAAACTTACCACATTTTTTCTTTTTTCCCTGAACTTTTCCTAGTTTTCCGCAATTTCACCTTGACCTAGAAAGGTCAAACATTGGAATTTTTGAGTCAACTCTTTTGCAGTCAGGCTCTCAGGTTCACATTGAGGTAATTTTTATTTCTGTACACCTCATAAATTCGACAAAAACCACTGCGTCAGAATTATCACTTACTTGCCAGGAATCCTATCTCCATGTCTAAGCTCCTTTGAGTTACTCCCTCGTCTCAATGACAGTACATAGTCCTGGCAGTCCCTTACCATTCATCTTTCCCTATCCCCCTAAATGTGTTAAATATCAATAATCAATCGTCTCTATGAGAAAGATATATCGATACTCGGCCACGTATTAACACGAATGTAAATTAATGCATGCAAATTAAATTTTTGCAGTTAACATGGGATAGTTTAATTTAATGTCGGCTTCTGAGACAATGGAAATTGATACCAGTTGTAAGTTATCTGATGGGTATTATGAAAAAGTGCAAGAACAGAATTATAACAGAATATTTAGAGTTTCATGTTATTTAATTTGTTTAGTCGTGATACACAATAAATTTTAGTTTCTGCTATCTGCCTATCGTGGTAACATATCTGAAGTATTGGATGACTATCGTTTTTCTACAATTTATAAAATTCGGGTAATTCCATATCTTCCAAAAATTTAATTTAATTAATTTCAATCCTTGGAAGATTCAATTTAAATATTCCGACACTATTTCATTTTTCATGTTATTCTTACGGGATCATCAATACAAATTATATTCGAGTGATTCAGATTTTTGTGTACAGCAACAGTTTATAATGTCCACAATTTTTGTGATATATCGACGTTGGAGCTTCCTTCATTAGAGTTTACTCCTACTACTAGTGGTACCTTCCCGCGGCTGGATTTGGTTTTTTTGCACTCCTTAATTATGTAATCAAGTCGCATACTTGTAATCAAATTGCATACTTGTATTCAAATCGCATACTTGTAATCAAATCGCATAGATAGATAGATAAAGGCTTTTCAGAATGAAATGTTGTTAACAAGAGGACCATGAGACTTGTATGCTTGAATGCTTTGGAATATTACGTTAATAAAGAAATCAAACCAAACCAAAACATGTAAAGTGAGTGTTTTCCCAATTATAAACCCTGCAATACTTGAACATGTTTTCTAGCTAAGTAAGCTCGTATTTTATAAACAGAATCGGATTTGTTATTTCAGAACTGGTGACCCTACGCTCGTAGAAATCTTGTCATTTCCATTTGTTTGTTTGTTTGTTACTCGGGCTTAAAGTCTATCCAACAAATTAACCTTGTCATTAGTTATAATGTCAACGGACGTCATGAACAGGCATTTCCTGGGCGGTCAAGACTTTCAGGCAGATACAGGAAATTAGGTAGTTTCTGCGGTACTTAAATTTTTACTAAAACCTCCTGCAGGCTTTTTTGTTCAGAGAGTATGATCGTTCCTAGTAAAGAAATGTCGAATAAGTTTGAATCCCCAGTAGTAGTTATATAATTAAATTTAGTCCGATCGTAAATTTCAGTTTTCATTGTTGCCAACATTTGGATCGCAAAATGGACTGATTATTAGCCCGTGGACGCAGTCCTGGGAAGGGCTTATAAAATTGTCCTGTCTGTGCGTCCGTCCGTCCGCCCGTCCGTCTGGTGCAATGCTTCTCACACCACCTCCTTACAATCGCAATCAAATCAGCGCAACTTCACTTCAAAAATGCTTTAATTAATATACCTCTTACATTGCGTGATCACTATTTACTCATGGCAGCTTAAACCAATCTGTCAGAGATACACTTAATAGAGAGCATCCTAAAGTAATTCCTTGCTCTAACTTGATTGGCGGCATAAGGAATTCAAAAGGGCGCCTGACCAAGAAGTAATATTGAACTATCTTATCACAATATAGCTTAAGCACTTCTGAAATCTTACATGCTTCCATAATGATGTGATATTATATGTAACGTTATAGAGATATCGCCACCTAATGTTAAGAGGGTAGGCCTATCTCATTACGTACGCGTAGCAGCAGTACCTCCCCAATAACCAAATTACATACGTAACGTTATAAAGATATCGCCACCTAATATTAAAGAGATAGGCATATCTCACTACGTAATCAAAGCACTAGTGCTTCCCCCATACCCCAATTACATACGTAACGTTATAGAGATATCGCAACCTAATGTTACAGAGATAGGCCTATTCCATACATTTCCCTTTCCACAGTCTCAACCTCCCCTACAACTCCAAACCCTCTAAACCACTCTCCACACACTCCAAACTGCTTTCCACACCCTCACATCCACTCTCCACGCCCTTTCAACAACTGTCCAAACCCTCTGAACCACTCTCCAATACCACGGGCTCTCTATCCAGTCGCGACTGTTTATTTAAATTATTTTCAGGTTTGGTTTCAAAACGAGCGAAATGGAGGAAAGCAGAGCTATTGAAAAGAGTGCAGAATAACGGGAATGGAAAGGTTGGAGCTTCGAAGTGTTTTGAAATTAACAATTCAGATGACGGAAGTCGACATGGAGATGAGTCTCGGAAAAATAAAGAGAATGACAATGACTACGGGAGTTGAACAAGGAATTGAACCCCAGCACAGCGAAGTATGTTGCTGGAAAAAACGAACGGAAAATACAACTCATTTAAATCTCAGGCTGTTCATATTTGAGGAATTGAACTTCAGACCGGGGAAACGGGGGAATATTCACCCACCCATTTTGCTAGAATGGCCTCCGGCTATAACTATTGTGCTTTATGTTTATGTTCTGTATAATGGAAGAAAATTATTGTTATAGTCTATAAGAGACATTGGGGCCAAAGAGGAAATTGGTTGTACGATGATGTTGTATGTAAGTAAGAGAAGTAAAGTCAATAAATACAAATCCTTAAGCGTTTCATCGTTTATCGTTTAGCCTCTCACACATCTGCTCATACTTTGAGTTGAGTGGAAAAGTGAATAAAGAGCCGCCCAAAAGAACTGAATTGAAGTAAAGTTGGTTGAGATTGAATTTGATTGCGAGGCTGGGAAGACTCCGTTCGCACGTGAGAAGGATGAATGGGTTTTCTGGGTTGTGCTGGAATAGATGGCCGTTGGAATGAGACTCGTTTATTGGCTGAGAGGTTGTTATTTACGTTGTTGAGGGCCATTAAGTGAGAGCTCCCATTTCCGCCCTCTTCTTTAAAAAAACTGGAGTGTAATGGGTCCTGCAGGAAGAAGAACTCCCATTCCGAGACATTTAACTTTATAAAAGGGAGTGAGTAAGTTGTTGGACCCATTAGTGATCCTCAACGAACGTAATACCCGCGGAAAATACCATAAAGGAACACAGAAATGAAGACTCGTTTATTACGTCCGGGTCCCCCAGAATTCTGTACCCCAGTATCGTACTCATTCTTTCCAGTTCTAATCGTCATTGTAATCGTAATCGCAATAATACTAATGAGAATAATATGAAGAGAGGCCTTCACTTGAATAAACGCATTGCATTGGGGTCATGGTGCTCATGAATTCTTATGTGGCAAATAACACACAATGTGGACAAAAAGCTTATGTTTCCAAATAAAAGAAAAGTCAACCAATTCGAATTCAAAAGGGTCGGACGTCGTCTTGTAATTAGTTTGACAATTTCACTACTGGGTAAGCTCACACTGACCAAACAAATAATGCGTGAAGTGAGTTTGCGCTTAGTATTAGAAAGAGAAACTCTTCAAAGGGACCATACAGTCTCATAGAATCGAACCCCTCCCATGGTGAGCTGATATTGCACGGCGTACAACTGTACAAAATTAATAATAGGCCACCTAATTTATTCAACTCGTAGTTTAAGAACGTAATGAATTTCACACATTTGAACTTGGTTTTATACAAGCTCGAGCTCATGTACATTTCTATTCTAACAAAACGTGGTATTTGATATGTACATATTACAAGCTGCTAAGTTAACCATGCCGCGGCGTGCCATGACCGTGCTGTGCAGAAGCGTGAAGGAGTGCATAAATGGAAGCACAAATACAAAGAGAAAGCAATTCCGAGTTTAATAGATTTGGCTGCCTTTCCCTTCTCACTTCCGCATCCTTTAGTCCAAAGTGTAAATTATGGTGAAAACACATTACATGACGGCATAAACTGTCTCTAATTTTTATTTCTACCACACCATACGAGAGTCACTCAACTCAACTTAATATTAGCTGCCATGTACAGGGTGGTTTATAGCAATTAATGTCCAATTTTATTCTACAACCGTTTAGATTATTCCATGTACTTTTTTGCATTGTATTTGAAGTGTGTAGGACATTTGATCAAATCCAATCCAAGAGGTAATTCATAACCGATCTATTGCTTGAACCTAAAAAAAATTCTATATAGCATAAAAATATTAATATTTTACTTTTGTCACCGAACCTTATAATTAATATAAATGAATATATTAGTAGTGTCATTCGTACACTTGAAATTAATTGACATTCCACGCCGTAAATGGGATGCTCAGACGCGGATACTTCGTAGACATCGGATTTCTTCACAATTCACATAGCGAAAGTCCCCCTACAGTAGCATACTGAGACATTCGCTCTACTCTCAACTTTCGGAGTCATTTTTTAAAATGACTCCTTCTTTGAATACTTTCAGAGAAATCAAATAAATTTGATAATAGAGTGACTCACTCGTAGAGTGTTCGATTCGGTCGAGGGGTACCACCTCTCCTAAATCTAATGGAAAACAATCCATTTCTCCAATGCAAATAAAAGATATTTGACTTCCCATAAGTTGAATGACAATTAATATTTATTTTTATGTTAATTTATGAACGACCCTGTGGCAGTAAAAGTTTATGAGGAATCTTGGTTGGTTTACTACTACTGTGGATACCTTCCCCTGCTCGAATGGGAAAATGGAAAACATCCCCTTACGCTTCTTGAGAAAATCCGCTTGAACAGCTTGTGGCCAGTGCAAATAAACGTATCTTCATCAATAAAAATAATATTCTTGAACCACGCTGTGAAAAGAAGTTTTTAAAAGAAAGTTTCATCGGTGTTGAGATGGTTGAAGACATTTCCATTTATTACGATGTGTGCAGATAGTGGTAGTGGTATTAGGTAAATAGAGTGGAGGTGGATGGCTAAATTGTCGCTTTGTCACAGTGGATTAGGAAGCTTGGATTTACACTCATCTATTCAGTCCATTGTTCTCTCAAAGGGCCCCACTCATCTCATGGCGGGTGGGCAAACACAAATCAAGGGTCCATCCGAACACTGAACACTCACTCCTTTCAAATGGAAATTCAACTCTTAATCTCGGAATGGAGTAATGTAATGGACTTATCACCCGATACTGTACGTAGTCCGTGTTTTTCTCGTTTGGGGTCTTGAATTGCCTCTTGAATAGAAACAGAAACAACACTAAATTACCCTGATGAGTTTAAACATAAGCGAGGCGTGTGTCAGTGGAAAGGGGGTACCAGAACTATTAGAGTACGTTAGACCTGCGTTCGCACATACCGAGGTATGCAATTCGATCGTCCTACTAATCCTCTACTAACACTATACACCAGTTTTATGGCTCAAATCAAATTTGTGCAGACATGAAAATCGTAACACTTTAATTTTCCACAGCTATACAAAAATTTAAATTCTGACACCGACGCCAATTGAGAAATTAGGAAAATTGTTTCTTGAACTAAATGTTTAGCAAGTTGGCGACGAAGAGGAAGGCATTTTAGAGACCGATTTGCAATTAATTTATGTAACGAGAGTTTGTACGGGAAAACGCATCTCATCCCATGCAACCCCAATGATGTTTGAGGTACCCCTAGTAGCAGGAAAAACTTAAGAAAAGAGAAACCTGAAGTCAATCTGTTCAAAATGCAAGGCATGGCGTGCGACACTTTGGATAGTATTCTGAATCTTCATCTCTCTATTCATTCAAGTTATTGTTAAGATTGATTTGCTTTCCAATTCACCGAACTATGCCTACGAAAGGTATTCCTAGTAATAATGTTACAAAACTGCAGTTTATAAAAACTTGAAGGAACTATTAAAAAATGTTTTCCCATTTCTGAACCAAACAAGAAAATTGAATCCCTCTCATGATGAAATTATATAAATTTGGTCTATGGTCTACTTCCCTAATAGAAGGAGACTATACAGAAATCCTAATTTCAAAATTGAACCCCTTTCCAATTGAAATGGATTGAGGAATCTTTCTGTAGTTAAGTCTTGATATTTTGAATCTAGCTGGTTGGTGAAGTGAATGTATCAATTGGACACCTCGAAGCGAAACGAGACACAATCCGACAAAATACAGATTGAGTTCTCTTTTTTTTGCCTAGAGCTTATAGTCAAACAACAGGCAATTGGAATTCACCAACCAAACAAATAAAAACCTCCCTTCGTGGACGAGTAACCAAGTATTTCCTCCGACTGCAAAGTTTGTTTGTTTGTAATAAATTGGAAATATATACGGTGTAATCTCAATATACTTCCGAATTGAGATTAAATAGGAGGAGTGGTTGGGTTGGATTCGGATTCGGATGGTCTGAATGAACTCACCAGACTTTCTTTTCTTTGAATATTTTAGGCAAGGCAACTCGAGAAGGATCACAAGTTTCCATGTTTTGTACTCATTGGTAAAGTTTTCTCTTAAACCTGACGAGGAATGTACTTAGGCTGTCCGACTCCGATTTCTCTCAAAGTCTTTCTCCCGATAGACCTTCACTAAAAACTTGTGCAAAACAGTTTGGACGTACTTTACGTATCTTATGCTGATTCTGTAGTTATTTATTAATGCAAGCTATTATTTCCTATATTTCTTCCGTTCGTGTAGTAATAATAAGATAGGCAGTTATACATGCACTGCATACTTGTATGTATGGCTGCCTTACTATGCCACACTAATGAAGCTACGAACAAACAGTCTGACGAACAAACGTAATTAAAATCCGAGTAACGAGTACAAAGAAACGAACGCAGCGATTTCCAAACTCACCAATCTAGTACAGTTTACTTGGCTTGCTCAGAAAAGAAGTGCCATTCAAAACCAGTAAAGCACTCTGTTAATCCACACTAAAGTGTATCTGGTCGAATATCTGATCTGATTGTTTGTCTTGAAATTAGATATCTGATAACAGAAAATAGTATCAATTAACCGAGGATCCGATTTGATTTAATGTCTGATCTGGTTCGATAAGGTCTCATATATTTTATTATCTGTATCCCAAATAATATACGGATTCAATGTCAATCTCGAGACAATTTGAATACCTGATTAGATGTCAAATGCGGTTAAAAACCAATTCAGATGAATCTTATCTGTACAATCGTCCATGATGTTCGTGCGTGTGCGCTTGTGAGTGGGTCAGGGACGCTCTAGCGGACGTATTTCTTGCAAAAATCACTTCAAATTTGGTATGCAATACCCTTATTGGCCCATACCTCCGGTCAATTTCTTTGGACAACGAGATCGGACCACTACTAGGTATGTACTCGACTATATAAACCTGGTCAACAGACAACCTTATTTAAATCAAGTGTTTCCGTCGTAGTGATTATTTTGCACTGCGCTTCCTGTTATACCGTCTTATGAGGGTGATATCTTCCCTTGTCGATTATACAGGTATAGAACAAAACACTTAAATATAATTAGTTACGAGGCGGCAACCAAATATTACTGTGTTTCGTAATATCTTCATAATGGCGCAAATTATTTGGAAAGTAAGTGCTCACGTACTCGAGAATTCTATTGTAAATCGCACTAGCCGACATGTGTATTAAATGCCCCCTGCAGTATTCTTGCCGTGATTTATTAAGAAACCGCGGAACGACGTACACTGTGAGAAGTAGGTAGTACTCATTATGCAAATATTCCATTAATGAATTACAACCCGTTCATTATCATTTACGCCTTCCACGTGTAGACATGTAGATAATGCACAGACATAATCATAGGAAATATTCAAACAACGTATCCGCTTCAAGTGTAACTTATCGTGATTGGTCATGTATTTCTCGAATATCCATCCGTATACTCCTCATTCTCCAACACAGTTACTAAATACGTGCTTGTCCAACTCCAAAAATTGGACATTCACTTGAAAGGCGTCGTCGCCTACTTCTTCAATAGCTAGTCGATTGCTATCAAAATGACCTAAAGGAAATGCCCCTAGTAGTAGGAAGAATAATTCATGAAGCTTTACAACCTCAAGAAGTTTTAGACACTCAGTTCAGTAAGGCGTTGCCAAAATCAAATCACACGAAATTACGGTATAGACTCGGACTTTCAAGGATATATTTATCCTTGAATCAGCCGTGAAGATTTTTGAATTTGAAAGTTCGCTGAGTCACACATTTTGGAGCAGTTTTTTGTAATAGGATTTTATGGGTTAAGAAATTGGTGAAAAGTTTTTCAGTTAATATGCAGTGTTACAAAAAATATTACCGAAAACCGAAGATGAAGTGAAACTAAGATATGTTGTGGCTAATTTTACAAAAATAACCAAATAAAAGTATGATGCCCTGAGTAGGAATCGAAGTCAGGACCTCACTTTTACGAGCCACGAATGCTGGATGCGCAGTAGAAAAAGTCCGAGTCCATTTTGCAACGCGGTGACGCCTGAAGTGGTTACCTTCTAAATTAAGCGGCCTAATACAAAGACGAATGCTTCTGTCAAGAGTACACCCGTTGAACACCCCACCCCAAGCCAAACCCTCTACATTGCTAATCACTTTTCTTTTCATTTGTTCTCATTAAGATTTCCACCGAAATCCTTGTCTGTCGCTTTGTCCAAACTACACACACAAGCACATTTATGATTCTCAAGTCTCACTCCTAGTCTCAGAAATCCCATTAATAATGATTCAACTTACACATACAATATTACACGGAGATAACCTTAGATTATACATAAGCAGCTACTACTCTAGATCGGAACCGCTCCTAAAAATAACAGAAATTTCCGTGCCTATATTAAGGCATTGGAGTGCAGTTTTTGTTGAATTTTTAAGGTTGTTATGGGATTGCGAATTTATGGGTGGATGTCTGAAAATATCTTTACGGTGCTACATGGCTTACACTAATTTGAACTTTGAAAGGCATCGGGCATTGGTCTTTCATTGACAATTGCTTTTCTACGTCATATACTCATTGTGATGAATGGATGCCAAACGCCCGCGCTGTGTCTGGTCCCGCCGCGGACTACTTTAAAAATGTAAACATTCCGCAATTTCAGTACAAAGAAAGTGAACATTATCAAATTGTCGTCCGGTTTTTGATTTTACTTGGTCCTTCCTGTTTGGGTTGTTTTTGTAAAATTTTGCATTCAACAAACTTTTGACTGAAATTTGATAAAAACAAATTAGTTAGTAGTGAATACGGCTGCATTTATCAATTTACAAATCACACTGACCGACAATCCCATAACAACGTTATAAAATTCAACAAAAACTGCACTCCAATGCCTTAATATGGGCACGGTGAAGCATTGTTGATTTCCTCAGAAATCCTATATCGGCTCCGATCTAGAGTAATAGCTGCTTATGTATAATCTAAGGGATCCACCGTTGAGCAAAACCGTTATAAGCGAAAAAATACCGTTATGGGCGAAACGCGCGAAAATGATGGCTACAGAGTTGCCAGTTCATCCAAACCTGGTCTGGTTTTGTCCATTTTTATTTTTTTCCCGTGCATGATTCGATGCTAAAGAATGAATTACCAGTATTGCGAAAGTGAAACCGACTGTAAAAAAGTTAGATCGGATCTGGGAATCGAAACCAGTGCGTTCGTTCACCGGACTACTAGCCTAGACTTCACACCCAACCGGTCCGACACATAGTCCGACCAGGTTCTAGTTTAAGCCAAGAATTCTGGCTTGAAAACTAAATACCTAATCTAAATCACGGCTATCCCGGCTAAGAAAAGAGAAATGTCGAATTTAAACCAAGAACCGAGACTCGAAAACTAGAAATCCTTAATATAAAACAAGAAAACGAAGCAAAAAGAGTAAATTCCCTGATTTAAACCGGGAACCTTGTTAAAAAAAATCAGAAATACCTAAGTCAAACGAAGAAACTTAGCTAAAAATTCAGTAATTGATAAATCGATGAAGAAATCTAGCTGAAAATCTTAAATACGTCAATAAAATCAAGAACTATTGACAAAAAGCCCAAAGTACTAAATTGAATCCTGGAATCCTAGCTATAAAACCAGAAATACCTAATTTCAACCAGAGACCGACCTTAAAAAAATTAATAGTACTTAAATGAAAACAAGAACACCTAATTGAAACGTTGCTTAAAAAAGTATTTAATTGAAACAAAGAAGCCTAGCTAAGGAATCGATAATACCTTATTTAAAGCTAGTAAGCTAAAAATCCAAACTTACCAAATTGCCTTATTTGAAACACGAAATAGGTATTCATTTGATCGTTCGCTCCCCGTTCCTCACGTTTAGACAACGACAAGAATTACGATTGGATACAAATTCTAAACGTAAACTGTAGTTTAATCTCAATATACTTCGGTATGTATTGGTTTAATAGGATATGTTTTTTAATAGCTCATAAAAATCCAAGGCACCTACATTAATTTATTTCCCTTTTAAGTCAGGGTTTTTCAGTTCTCCATTTAATTCACAAATACTTGTTTTTTCTTTATTTTCCAATTCCTAAAATGTATAGGCAGGAAATTATGTAAGGTAAAAACGTAAGGTAGAACAGGCTGATGGACATAATTCTTAAATCTTAGAAAATAAGTGCAGGATATTATGCGTACACATTTCAAGAGATTGACTTACACTTGACTTATTTACTTAAGACCCGAAAAACTGTGAGCTGGTAAAATTTATCTACATTCCTATAGCTCACCACGAAATTCATCCGACAAATTAATTAGTGTAGTGATTAATATGTAATGATAATTATTTGCAAAACTCTTTCTCAGTTTCGGAAGCAACGACATATTGTTTGATTAATTTGGAGTTGGTCTTAATATAATTGAATCGTAACATTCGAATTCAGAATATCGTGAGAATCGTATTCATTTAAATCAATGTGTATTATTAGAATAGAATACATGGCGGTTCATAACATTTACATCGCTATCTTGCGGAATACAGTAAAAAAGACATATTAAATGTTGGTAATTTAAAATTAAATACTATGTAAATATACTTTGTATTATGCATAATTAATGGTTGCACACATTTTCATTTTTATTCAATTTTCTGTAACATCCAA